>ML677359.1:2976403-3266403 GCA_007922305.1 Dermatemys mawii
AGGGCTGTGTAAGGGGAGGGCTGCATCCCTCACTGCCCAGGTGGGGAAAGGGACCTGGATGCAGGGAGCTCTTGGTGTTGCTCCTCTCCCAGCCCGCCATGGGGACAGTTGGAATGGGGGGCGGGGGAGGAGTATCTGTCCTGCCTGTTTTATCTTAGAGATACTAGGAATGTAAACTCTGCTTTCCCCAGGCCCTCTTGTATGTTCCTGGAGAGGTTTTCTTAATTTGAAGGGCCTTTAATGAAAAGATTCTTAGAGGTTAACAAAACCAAGACTTTTAAACCGCTTGAATAAAAATCCTTTGCCTTCCCCGTGTTTTGGGTTTTATTTCTATGTTATCTGTAATGTCATAACCCACCCCTCCCAACTGTCCTGTCATCCATAGAGTTTCCCAGGAAAAAAACGATCTTAATTGCTAATAAAAAACAAACAAGGAGAAGAGGAAGTAATTAGGGGAATAGAACCAAGATCTTGTAGGCCTTTTTTTCAGCGTCAAAGAAAAAAAATGCCACAAACTCTTCCCTCCTCCCCTTCCTCTTCTGCAGGACATCTTTGGAGGTTGAAGTGACTCTTAGTGACCTTTACACAATTTGATCAATGCTTAAAAATAAATGAACACTACCACCTAGCTCTTACACAGTGCTTTTCGTTGGTAGAGCAAGGCTCTTTACAAAGAAGGTCAGTAGCATTAGCCCTATTTTACAGATGGGGAAACTGAGGTACAGGGCAGTGAAGTGCGTAATCTGCTTCAGTTCCTTTTAACTAAATGTAGCTATTAACGTAGAGCTTTTTAAGCTAGTAAGCAAAGCTATCACATGCCAGGAGTCAGCACCTTGTGTTTTGTTTTCTGGCCTCCAAAAGGGGGAGTCCTTATTTTTAATTGCCACACGCAGGCCTTTTGGATGCATGTTTGGTTTGTCTATTGAACTCTCTCTGCTTTTCCAGTGTCACTCACTCACTCCTTGCACGTCCATTTGTTCAAGACACTTTTCTGTAGTGCTTATTACAGTGTGACCTCTAGAGGCCTCCCCTGGGATCAAATTGTGCTTGGTACTGTACACACACCTAGGAAAAGAGCGCCTGCCACAAAACTCAATCCTAGACTAGCAACATAACCACAAAACAAGCCTTCCTTGTAGGCTGGTCTCACTGTGACCCTCTCAGCATATCAGTGGCATGTAGTGCTTTCTGGACCCTCTATCAGTGCTGTAAACAAGCTTTCCCCCTCATTTTACAGATTGTGTCCGGAGTCAACTACTTTCTGGATGTTAAGGTTGGCCGCACCACTTGCACAAAGTCAGAACCGGAAGATCACGAGTGTGCATTTCATGTCGCAGGAGGGCTGGCTAAGGTATGGCACGGAAAGAGCTTTAAAAAAAAAACTCAGCTAGTGTATCTATACAACTTGTATTAAGATCTGGGGCATCTAGGTCAGACCTTATTTGGGGCCCCATTGTGCTAGATACGGTACAGACACATAGGGAGACAGTCTCTGCAGCACTTGCAAGCTTAAATGGATAAGACAGACAAAAAGGTGGGAGAAAAGTGCTATTATCCCTGTTTCACAGATGGGGAACTGATGCACAGAGAATAAAGTGACCTTTTCCAAGGTCACGGGAGTCTGGCAGAGCTGGGAACATAACCCACATCTCTTCACTCACTCTAGATCCTACTCCTTGGTCTCATTGTTCAGTGGCACTTTGAAAAGACATTTCGGTCCCAAACGTATGAAAGGTTCATTTTGTCACTGAGGTCTACAGATAGGTTAATGGTGGCAGAGGTTAGTTGCTGCAGGAGTGGAGATTCGACAGTTGCAGATTTGCAAAAAATCGCAGGTCTCTGCACACAGATAACGTAATTCAGTGGGGAATGTCACCTGATTTCAGATCAAGTCCTTAATTACTAAACTGAGCCGCAAAATAGTGCCTAATCAGAATCCAGTTTTCAATAATACTACAGCCTGCTCACTCTTAAGGACTTCATAACTACTGGCCCAGATGATCAGCTACGTGCCTGCGTGCACATTTATCGTAACTGCACATGAAATTGTACATGCAATTACTGCTGGTTGCACAGCTAGCTGGTAACTTGTGTGTGCAGCTACCAGAGTTGTGCATGCTGCAGTGACACATGCACTAATGTCGGTGCAGCTGACTCACGTCCTTTCTTAGGTATACATGTGTGCTAGCTCTCTTCTGAAAAGCTCCATCAAAACTTCAGACTCCGGTTGTTGAAAGTCTTGGCTGAAGTTAGGCTCTTAGGGTACGTCTACACTGCAGTTAGACACCTGCGGCTGGCCCATGCCAGCTGACTTGGGCTTGCACAGTTTAGGCTATGGGACTGTAACTGCAGTGTAGATATCTCACATCACAGGGTCCCAGAGACCAGGCTCAAGCCAAACCTGAATGTCTACACTGCAATTAAACAGCCCCCGAGCCTGAGCCAGCTGAGGGTGTCTAGTTGTGGTATAGACACCCTAAGAGGAGCTAACCTGATTTTCAGAAGTGCTGAGCACTCAGTCTTTCAGCTGACTTTGATGGCAGTAGTTGGGTGCTCGACACTGTCACTTTTCTAACTCTGGTCTCCTGTTGATGAAACTGGTGTCCCAGAACATTCACAAGTGCAGATAATTTGAAGAGCCACCTTCTCCATTCTGCAATATGCTGCTGACCTCCACGGACAGTAAATATCTGCATCCCTGGCACAACAAGTTCAATTACATCTGCATTTTATATTTGTAAGCTGATTTTTCTCCTCTCCCTTTTCTCCTCAGCACGTCACTTGCAGCTTCGTAGTGAACGTTATTCCTTGGCTAAACCAAATTCGCCTAGTGAGAAATAATTGCCAATAAGCACCTGTTTGTTTCCGCACACATCGGCAACCAGTTGTTATAGGTTTGCTATTTTTTTTTTAAAAAGCAATAATCTGAATTACTGTCTCGAGATGGACTTCTGTCCATTGCTGTTAACTCAAATGCTTCTGTATACCTGTGCTTTGCAAGTAAAGCTCTAGAACTGACCTTTGAAGCATGATAGAATGGGTTTTGTTTCTTATCCATGATTAGTTTGTTCCTCCAGTCTTTCCTTTCAAATAAAACATTAACCTAACTTGTTAACGTCCGAGGTTTTGAGAAATGTTTGTGTCCTTGTGACAGAGACTGTCTGAATTAAAACTAATTAATCAGTGCTGTGGTGTGTGGTCATTTTGTCATGTGTGTTATCACCCTACGAATGGATGTGTTACCTATTAAAGGGAGGAGCTAGCACAGTGCAAGCAGCTGCTTTGCAAGTTCTCCCCAGGGCTCTGCTTGTGTAGGTCAGTCCTGACCCACAGGACTCGTGCTGTTTTGGCTGGGGTTTTGCCGCACCAGTGGTGTAGTGTGGTTGTGTTGTAAGTCATGTAAGAACCTACTCATTGCACCCATATAATCCAGGCTTGGATTATGGTGGTACAATGAACAGATCCCGCTCTTAATTTAAAGCTAAGATTCTGGGCAGCGAGACAGTAGCCTGAAAAGTAACTCTGGCTGTCCTGGTTGTGACAGTATCACATTTTCAAGAGTTAACGAAGGCGGCAGCATCTCTCTGCCTGAGTCTGCTGAGAGCCTGGAACAGTAGCTCTAAGAGGTGTGTTCTGCTCATCCATCCAGAAGGAGCTAAAACCAAGAAGCCCACCCAGGGCTGAGCCCAGTTTCAATTGCCCAGGGATGCTCAGAGAACATGCACAATGGAAGAGGTGAATCATGGGGTGGATATTTTTAAAAGAAGGGCCCCCATCATTTTGCACCCTGCCCCTGAATATACCATAATCTTCAGTGCACCATGAACACCTAGACACATAGATCAGGTATCCCAAGGGTAGGACTCTGAGCTCCCAGTGTTTGTAATGGTTAAACATGATGCCATTTCCCCACCCCTGAGATTTCAGAGTGTGTTGTTGAAGTACAGCATAGGGGAGGAGCAATTGCTTTCAGAGACAGGCAGGTCCTGAGAAGGCATTTCCTCAGCTGACAAAACACCACAAATAATGGCTTTGATCCTGCAGATGTGCAGAAGTGTTTGCAGCCTAGTACATGATACAGACCCAATACTAAATGAGGATGGTAACGTTGTTGATTGTGCTGCAGAAGTGTTCAGTACAGAAGTATTTGTAAGGATGTACTTGTCTCACATGAGGATGATGAAGTACTTTCCAGTCCATTAATAAACAAGGAGGCTGTTAAATCACATCTACTGGGGATGAACATTTTTAAATCAGCAGCCCTGCACAACTTGCACCCAAGAGTCCAAAAAGAGTTGGCTCAGGAAATCAAGCCCCTTTCTGTTAATTTTTATGAATCTTGGAATACCTGAGAAATTCCAGAAAACTGGCAGAGTGCTACTGTTGTGCCAATATTGAAAAAGGGGCAAGTGGGAGGACTCAGGTAATTATTGGCCTGTTAGCCTGACATCAATCCCAGGCAAAACAGAAAAGCGAACATGGAATTAAATTGATAATAAGGATATAATTAATGCCAGTCTCCAGAGCCTTATGGAAAATAGGTCTTATCAAAGAAACTTGATCTCATTTTTTGAAGAGCTTACAAGTTTGGTGGATAAAGGTAATTGTAGAAGTAAATATAAAATCACTGCTGATAAAATTTGCGGAGCAGACAAAGATTGATGAAGGAGACAGGGCAGACCTAGATTGCTTGGTGACCTGGGCCCATTCAAACAAAGTGTGTTTTAATACAGCCAATTATGCATCCAGGAATGAGGAACGTAGGCCATGCCAACAGAATGGGGGGACTCCATCCTGGAAAAAGGGCTGGAAAGGATTTAGGGATTACAATACATGTACAACTCAACATGCTCTCCCTGTGCAATGCTGTGGCCAAAAGGGCTAGTGCAATCATTGGCTAAACAGGCATGAGTGAGCAGAAAGGGAGGCAATTGTACTGCTGTATATGGTATTTGGGAGTCCACACTGGACTAGTTGGTACAGTTCTGGTGTCCACATTTTAAAGAGATGTTGAAAAATTGGAGAAGGTGCAGAAAGGAGCCACAAAACTGAGTTGAGGGCTGGAGGATATAGAATCCAAGAACAGGAAGGGGCCTCGAGAGGTCACCTAGTCCAGTTCCCAGCCTTATGGTGAGAGACTTCAAGAGCTCCAGCTGTTTAGCCTGTCAAAAGAAGAGTGAACGGTGACTTGATTACAGTGTATAGGGAGCAAATACTAAGGACTTAAAGGGCTCTAATTTAGCAGCGAGAGGCAGAAAGAACCAATGGCTTAAAGCAGGGGCCAGACAAGTTCAAATTAGAAACAAGGCACACGTTTTTAACAGAGAGGGTGATGCAGCATTGGAACAAACTACCCAGGGAAATGGTGCATTATTCTTTTGATGTCTTCACATCAAGATTGGATGCCTTTCTGAAGATATTCTTTTGTCAAACCCGTTACTGGGCTCAATACAGGGGTTAACTGGGTGAGATTTAATGGCCTGTGTTATACAGAAGGTCAGACTAGATAATCCAATGGTCCATTCTGGTCTTAAACTATGACTAGAGACCTATGTATTTTATAATTCCCATGTGTTTGCTATATCTATCTATGTACCACCTCAGATCACGTTATTTAATATACTAGTTCTCTCCTTCCCAATCCCTTCCTCAACTGCAGCTTTCAAAGGTACTCCAGCATCATGGTATCTCTAGGACCTAGATAGGGCAGACTCTAGTGCATGGAGTAGGACTTGAGGTATCTAGCACATAGGAAAAGCCGATATACAGCCAGTGTAAGTCGAGATCTTTCTGTTTCTCCTTATTTCCTGCAGATGCATTGTTCTAGTCTTCATGGAGATCATCCAGGGATGCGTGTACACGTGTTTGAGAGAGAGAGAGAGAGGGGAGTGAATCCATGTATGGGTGAGAGGAAAAGCTGAGTGTACACAGATCTGTTTTCACCATGAAGTTACTCTAATATACATTTATGAGGCTGCGTTTCTGAACAGAATACAGCATTTGTTGGAATAATATGGGGTTAGTGTAGCTAAAGCCGAAAGAAAGCCCCTGGCATGAAGACTGAAGTGCTCAACACCAGGACAAAACCCAAACTTGGTTTTTGTAGTATATGGACAATGAATGAAACAGGGAAGCTAGCTCAAGTCACAACAGAGATGAGACACTACAGCTTACACATCCTGAGTGACAGTGAGAGCAGATGGATGGGATCAGGAAGATTCTCCCAAAGTTGTTGTTAAAGTTTGCTGTATGTGGATGGGCTGATGGACAACACCAAGGGGGTGTTGCCACATTTTTAAGAAGGGAGTGCAGCATGGAGTGGAAATCCATTAGCAGCTGACTTATGAGACTGAAAGGGAAACACAATAATATCACCCTGATTCAGTGCTATGCTCAGACAGTGGCAGTGATGAAGAAGCAAAGGAGAAATTCTACCTTACAGGTGGAGTCAGAGTACCACATCATGACCTATTGTCATGGGAGACCTGAATGCCACGGTCAGTAAGGACAACGCAAACAACGCCAGAGCAACAGCAAGACATGGGTGTGGCAGCATGAATGAAAATGGAGAAAGATTTGTCGATTTCTGTAATATGAATGACAGTCATTGAGGGAACCCTATTTCAACATCGTGAAATTCACGAGCTGACGTGCTGTTCTCCAAATGGCAGGGATAAGAGCCAGGCTGACCACATGATCAATGGGAAACGGTGATGCTCACTGACAGATGTGAAAGAGAGAAGGGGTGCAGATGTTGGCAGCCACCCCCCCTTGTGACAGGCTCCATCAAGCTAAAACTGAGAAGTGTGGGTCCACCAAACAAGGGACATAGACTCTATGACACTCACAAGCTAAAGTCCCCTGAAATACAGAAAGCCTTCGTTCTGCAGTTAAAGAACAGATTTCAAGCACTTGCAGACCTTGAAGAGGAGGGGAATGCAGATGAGATCAACAAGAAGGGGGACAAAGTAACAGCAATGTATAAACAGAGCAGTGAAGTCTGTCTAGGGCAGGGGTCTTCAAACTTTTCCCCCTGCAGCCCCTTTCTGCGGAGGGAAAAGTCTGGCGGTTCCCGGACAGTATGTCCGCCAATATGCCATCGAAGAAAGCAGAAGCTTCCGCTTTCCACGGCGGCATTTCGGCGGGACGAAAATAGCCCACCCGGGAGTTCGGCGGTCTCCCGGGCGGGCTCGGCGGTGCCACTGGGGTCTCATGCACCCCCGGGGGTGCACGCCTCAGTTTGAAGACCACTGGTCTAGGGCACTAGCAGAAGAGAAGGAAGGAGTGGATTACACTCAGTATATGGAACACCATAGAAACCAGATAAGCCCTAAAGAGAAAAAAGTTTTAGACACAAAATCCCAGAAGCTAAAGGACAAATACCACACACAGTATAGCAAGGCACTCTGGGAGATCAAATGCCTTGTGAGCGCGGACAAACATTATGTTGATAATCTAGCAACAGAGGATGCAGCTGCTCGTGGTGAACAAGGAAACATCTACAAATTGACGCAGCTTATCAGTGGTAAATGGCAGACACCAACAAACAGGGACAAACAAGGCCACCTACTAACAACAGATAAAAACAAACAAGAAATTCACCGGACTGAGCATTTCAAAGAACTGCTGTACAGGGAGCTACCTAAAGAGGAAGCAAACATCCAGGAGGCAGAAGAAGACCTTGATATCAACATAGACACCCCAACTAAGGAAGAGATCATTCAAGCCATCATATCCTTTAATGGGAAGGCTCCTGGCAAGGATAACTTGAATGCAGAATTGTTCAAGGTAAATCCTGAGTTAGCAGCATCTGTCCTGGCCCCTCTATGTACATCAGTCTGGGAAAGGGAAAAAGTGCCAGATGAGTGGACCAATGGGGTTATAGTGAAGATAACAAAGAGGAACACTCAGGGATTGTAATAACTGGCAAGGTAACACACTTATGTGTGCCAAGCAAGGAATTGTGTAAGATCATAGTCCAGCATAGATCAGAGGCAGTTGACAGAGTTCTCAGAAAAGAGCAAACCAGTTTTGGGAAAGGGCATGGATGCCCAGACCAGATCATCTCTCTGCGACACATAACAGTGCTTAGAATGGCAATGGCAACTCTACACAAACTCCACGGACTTAGAGAAGGCTTTTGATAACATTCATAGGACCAGCCTATGGTGCATTCTGCAGGCATATAGAATCTCTCTCCATACAATCAACATCAAAAGCTTTTATTTCAACTTTCCATGCAGTGTTGATCACAGTGAGCTCAGTTTTGAAATCAAAACAGGAGTAAGTCAGGGATGTGTCATGTCTGCAATCCTCTTCAACATTGTCACCGACTGGGTAATGCAGAAGCCATGCCAAGAGGCATTAAATGGACATTCTTCTCATGCCTTTAAGACCTGGACTTAGCAGATGATCTCGCTTTCCTACCACATACCCAACACCATATACAACAAACAACAACTTGACTCAATGCATTCAGACAGCAAATTGGACTGAAAATCAACCACAATAAGACCGACCTCATGACTTTTAATATTGCCTCACCATCACCAGTATGGATAGAGCAGCAGTTCTCAAAGTGGGGGGTCGCGACCCCTCAGCGGGTTGCCGGGAGGTTGCGAGTCCCTGTGGCCGCCGAGAAGTTGCTGAATTGATTACTTCCGCATTCGGCGGTTTTTCGGCAGACGTACCGAGCTATTTCGGGAGCACTCAGTATGTCTGCCAAAAATAGCTGCCGAATGCGGAAGTAATCAATTCGGTGGCATTTCGGCAGACATACAAGGGTCACGCTGCGCCGCGCCGTGCTGCCGGAGAAGAAAAAAGGGGGTCGCAGTCTCAGGAAGTTTGAGAACCGCTGGGATAGAGGATTATGCAGCGCCGTCAGCCAGGACAATGAAACAAGCCAGAACATCTGGAACAAAAATCAATAAAGTCAGGAACACCTTCAGGAGCTTAAACACAGCCTGGAAATAAAATACACCACCAAAACCAAACTCAAGATTTATCAGAGCTGTGTACGTCCAACACTAGTTTATAGTGCAGAATGCGGGGGAATGAGAAAGTCTGACATGTCCAAACTGTCTTCATGCCACACAACCTGCCTCAGAAAAATCCTCTGCATCTTTTGGCCCAGAACAATCTCAAACCAAGACCTATTCACACCGTGCAGCCAAGAAGATCTGAGCACCATCACTGCCAGGAGGCAATGGAGATTGATTGCCCTTGTGCTTTGGATGGAAACTGATTACATCACCAGAGTAGCATTGTGACGGAGTCGGACCGGAAGGATATAGGAGAGTGCTGGAAGGCAGGTATATTAGTCTCAGGATGTGCAGGTCCCTGTTCCCTGGATAGCCAAACAAAGGCTACTCCTGGCCAATCAAGACCCTTCTAGAAAGGAGTAGAAACAGCTAGTCTGATTGGGACACCTGAAGCCAATCAGGGACTGGCTGAAACCAGATAAAAACCTCCCAGTTAGTCAGGTGGCTGTGGGAGGAAGTTATGCTGTTGGTGAGACTGAGTGGTGGACAACATATCATACAGAAGGAAGGAGGCCCTGAGGTAAGGGTGAAGTGGAGTTTGAAGAAGTGGGGACTGCTGTGGGGAAGTAGCCCAGGGAATTGTATTGTGTTTTGTTGATAAAAGTCAGCCATCTTAGCTGATACTATTAGGGTCCCTTGGCTGGAGTCTGGAGTAGAGGGAGGGCCCGGGCTCCCCCACTTTTCTGCCTCCCTTAACTAGTTACTGAGAAAGGGAGGTCACTCTGGGCCTAGATTAGTTTCTGAGGCCCCTAAATCTGCCAGGAAGCGCAGGACCCACAAATACAGACTCGGAACTTTGTCACAAGCATTAAGACGGACACCTGAAGGCAAGTGAAAACGAGGCTGCCCCAAAACAACCTGGCGAAGAGCTGTGGAAGCCGAGCTGATAAACCTGGGACACGGCTGGGGAACCATTGAAAGATTTGCCAGAAACAGACAGGAGTGGAGGAGCTTCGTCACTGCCCTAAACGCCAGAGACGTAATGAGGATGATGATGGCTAAAATAGACACCTCTTGTTAAAGTCCCTACTGTAACTTGAACTCCTGGCTTCTAATTTATAGCATTTTCATAATGAAATCCCAGTGATCAGTGTGCAGCTACAGTTCCTATCCCCATTCTCTGACTTTCAGTGATAGAAGCTGGTGAACAGGGAATGTCGTCGTTTATCGCAGCATACAATATTTTGGTTTACTTGCCTGGGTACAATGGAAGAAATCTGGTATCTCTACAGAGGAAAAGAAATACACGTGTATGTTTAAACACACCATAGAGAAAATGGAGTACAGCAGGGTTTTCCCAAACGCACCCCCTCAACCCAGGTGTTTGGTAACAGTATTCGTGCCTCAGTTTCCCTTTGTGGCAGTTTAGAAATTTAGCGCTTGGCCTCTCTCTACAGCTCCAGCCCTTTGGCTGGTCACCTGAGTCCCTAACCTGTCAGGGTACAGAAACCTCAGCCTAAAGTTCCCCAGTCTAGTATCGCCCTCTTTCATCAGGCAGGAAACAAAGGAAATTACAGCAGGGGAAAAAATAAAGGCCAATAAAGTACCACCATCCTGAGTCTGGAGTGTCAGCCAGTGCCACTCCTTTTCCTTTAAGGAGCTAGAAGGGGACCCAGCCCAGGTAGCTGCACTGGGTAGTCAAAACCTGCTTATTTAGGTCTTTTGCAGCCTTTCCAGTCTGTTCCCGACCTCTGGCAACCTTCCCTGGATCCTTCTGCCAGGAACTTTGTCCCACTGGTTGGCTTGGCTCCCTCTGATCCCGTGAAACCTTCGCAGCAGCCTTCAGCCTCTCTGGCAACCCCCTGCTTTGCCTGGCTTGCAGCATTTTATCTCAGCTGGCCCTAATGGCCACTTCAGCCCAGCAGGGAGAGTGCTGGTGATCCTCATTAACTCTTTAGTGTCTGCTGGCCCATGGGAGCTGCCCAATTGAGGAAAAATAAGGTAGAAAGCCATAGAGTAAAAATCCACCCCCCATCTCCTGCTCCTGGAAAATCCTGTGGGGGCAGGAGCAATGTCTGCAACGGAAATTCTTCTGAGCAGGCATAATTTGCAAGCAGCTGGGACCGTACACTGGCAGGGAGACGGAGGTGAGAAAGGGGGTGGCTGGTGCAGGACGGCGGTGGAAGTGGGAGCCGGGCGACAGCAGCAGATCTTTGAAGGCCAGCGGTGGGGGTCACAAAGTCTGTGTGTGAACCTGGTCTCATGAGTTCTTGTAAAGGACACTCGATTGCATGAGACCCGCAAACTCAACACGCGGCAGCAGGATTCCAGGAGCTCCCTGGGCTCTTTGTGATTCCAAGGAAACCCCCTAACCCCACCCTGCGCCCTGGAATTCATGGAGCAGAGCAGCGTAAGGGACAAGAACAAGAGCACTGTGCGGGTTGCAGCTCCCAGCTCCAGAGCCGCGCTGGGTTTTTTGACTAGCCTTTCCATATCACACGATAAACAGCGCCGGCATCACGCAGCAAGGACAGCAGCCTTCCTGGCTCTCCCTTGGGGCTGGCTTGTCTGTGCTGCCCCAGGACTGACCCGCCATGTCTTCTTACCAGGCAGGGGTGCAGAATAAAGCAGCAGGGATCTCCCCAGGCGGGGTGGGCGGCGTGCCAAACGGCTCAGCTACCAGCTGAGCCAGTTGAAAGATCTGGGGCTAATCTTTCCAAATTTTGCTCCCCGCAGGCAGCATCTGAACACAGACCCGGGGGAAGCCTCCTCTCCAAAGCGCAATGGGGTGTCAGTCAGCTGCCAGCTCCAGTCGGTGTGGAGACCAGAGGTGAAAGTAAACTGGTACGCGCTGGTATGGTGGACCAGACCGGCTTCCCCAGCGGCTGAAGCCCTTGGCCCTTTAAATCACCGCTGGAGCCCCGCTGCTGCTACCCCAGGGCTCCGCCAGCAGGGCTCAGGCAGCGATTTAAAAGGCCCGGAGCTCCGTCCCACTACTGCCCTTCCAGTTGAGGCCCCGCCACCCTACTCAGGACTCCGGCGTACCTGTAAGTCCTTTAAGTGACTTTCACCCCTGGTGGAGACCCAAACACACCGCCCCCTAACTGTGCCTGGAGCTGCCCTTAAGAACTAGCCGCCCTCCACTGAGCCTTCAGGGCAGCCAGACCCATACAGGCAGCTCAGGCGAAGGCTGTGTCCTGTTTGGCCCACGTCCTAGTGCAGACGGGAGCAGGAGGAAGAGTCTGCCAGGACCCATGGACGGCGAAGGGTCTGACCCAATGCCAGCCAGCAGTCAGCACCCGGGGAGCCACGACCGCAGCAAGCGTGTGTGTGGCCACTGCTTCAGGCACACGCTGGGGTGATTAGATGCAGACGTGACATTCTTCTCATTAGCAGATTCCTGCAAAAATACCCCTCCCCCCCACGGGGCAGAGTCAGACCCATAGAGACTCATAGACTTTAAGGTCAGAAGGGACCATTATGATCATCTAGTGTGACCTCCTGCACAATGCAGGCCACAGAATCTCACTCCCCCACTCCTGCAATAAACCTCTCACCTGTGTCTGAGCTACTGAAGTCCTCAAATCGTGGTTTAAAGACTTCAAGTTGCAGAGAATCCCCCAGCAAGTGACCCGGGCCCCACGCTGCACAGGAAGGCAAAAAGCCCCCAGAGCCTCTGCCAAACTGCCCCGGGGGAAAAATCCTGACGTCGAGGGCAGCTGGGTTTGTGCTGCACCCACTCTCTGGCTTATCTGTGCATTCCCGCTGCTTACTGCTGCCCCTGGCTGCCAGGAAAGACACCAGCCACCTGGGAAGGAGCGAATCCCGCTCCTGTTGCTGTTTGGCCATTGGATACCAAAGGAGGGACAGTACACGTAGCTCATCCCTTGTACAGGGCACGGTAGTTATTGCCTTGCCCGAATATTATGATGTGCATCGCTGATATACTCAATGGAGAGACACCCACAAAACATTCAAGGGGGAGGAGTTATATTAAGGCTGATTAGAGAGATAAGGTGGGTGAGGTGATATCTGTTATTGGGCCAGCTTCTGTTGGTGAGAGACAAGCTTTTGATCTCTTCTTTGGGCCCGATCAAGTACAACTGCTTAAATGCAAACTACGACAAGGATACACCCCTTTGTTCAAGACTGGTCTGTGTGACCCGTTGGGTGTTCCGGGCATCTGAACATGTACTTTTAACATCACGCAGGGGGAAACGTATAACTTTACACAGAATGCTGCTGCACACATTTCACCGTGATATTAATGATCTGCACATTATGAGCTTTCAAATGACACCTCCCAAGGCACGCCTTGTGCAAAGATTATTAAAGAGTGTGTAGGGTGTGACTACAGGGGTGCATTCCATTACACACCACTAAAGCAGGGCTCCCCTACCTGTTTTTCTCCTGGGCTGGTCCCGTGGGAGCTTTCTCTCCCTTTTCAATCCACTTTAGCCTCTGAATGTCAGTGCCACCAGCGCAGAGACCACCCAAGGCTCAGAGCTGTAGCAAGGCTCCTTGATAGATAAGAGTAAACCATCCAGGAAGTATTGTCTACCTCCCTTGCTGAGCATCAATTGGAGGGAAGTTGCAAGGGTCCTGGAAGCTCATACAGATGTGGAACATCCTCAGTGAAAAGTCAAAGACAACCCGTCCTCCAAACACTCGCAGGGAAGCCAATTTAAACACCTTTCTGACAGCTGAAAGGCTATAACAGTGCATTGCACTGAGCTAGTCAGAGCAAATCAGCCATCTGTAGGGTAGGAGCATATTGCGTGAGGCACCTGATGAAGTGCTATTGGGCTTAGTTCTTCAGTGCTCAGACACAGGCCTTCACTGACTGCGTCTCATTGTTCAAAGGGAAGCAGCATAGGATGAAGGATAAAAATCTCCAACCCCAAAGCAGTTACTCCTTATGAGAGCTGTGTGAATAACAGATTCCAAAAACTCAGGATGGGAAGGGATAAAACAAAGGAACTTTACACAGGTGAAGGAACGTCCTTCCACACAGACTCTTTGTCTCCAGTTCTCAGCTGGAAATGCTTTTCAAGAGGGGGACCAAAACTATAAAAAGGAGGGGCAAACACCCCAAGAGACCCTTGCCCCGTCTCTCTCCCTGCCCATCACATTCACTGTACCTGAGAAGACAAAAAGAAAGATCCCCGCTGGACTTGGGCAGAAGGGTCCTAAACTGAAGAGTTCAGTCAGGAGTGCTGTTGGACACAAGTTGGGAGAAACTTTGCTTTAAATCGAATATAATTTGCTAAGTTGGCACTAGAAAGAGATTTTATCTTTATTTTTCTTGTAACCATTTTTGACTCTTCTGCCTCGTTGCTTGTACTCACTGAAAAATCTCTCTCTTCATAGTTCAAACGCTTGTTTTATTTTTTATCTTAAACACATTGGATTAGATAAGCGTGTCTGGGTGACTATTTAAGGTAATCCGCTGGGGTATATTATTCTCTTAAAAGGAATAATGGACTTAATATATTTGGACTGTCCAGGAGAGGGCTGGGCAGTACAAGACACGCATTGCTGGGGGGAAATCCAGGACTGGGAGTGTGTTGGGGTCACCCTGCTGAATAACCCAGGTTAGGGAGAGCCAGAGCATCACCCACATGTAGCTTGCAGGCTTCAGGTACACACAGACACTCAGAATGCAGCTAGCATGCTATTGGGCTGATTGAGAGAGGCCTAGATGGGAGTTACTGCAGCAAGGTGCTGTAAGGTGCCCAAGATTGCGCGGCTCTCTGCACTGGATCCGCATTTCTCAACCTTTTGAGGTTGGTGACCTCTTATGTGAAATTGAAACCTTTCACATCCTCCTTCCATGTGCTCTGACAGAGTAAAAACGTCTCATTGCATGTAAAGATTAAAGCCCCTTGTTGGTTAGCACGCTAGATAGGGACCGTGTCTCAAATTAGCAGCAAGAGAGCTTCCTGTGCAGCTTCCGAAGGAACTTTGCACAGCCAATCATCGGTCTCCTTTATCTCCCCCACTAGAGACTCATATATGGTGGGACGTGCCACTTCAAGGTCCATTTCAGAACCTCTGCCTGCGAACCACTGGAGATAAACAAAGGTACTGTGTTCAAATCATGAGGGGGATGTAGAGAGGGGGAAGGTGCGTCCTTAAAGCGGGCCACATCCTGTTTTAGAGAATCATGTTTTCCAAGAAGGAAAGCAGGATGATTGCACATAGGAAGTGTCGGATAACTGAGGCTAAGGGCCGGGTTGAAGTTGCTTGTCAATTTCTCGGTAGGAAATAGAGTGGGGAGGCAGCTGGAAATGTTTGTCACTGGGGCAAGTGGAAGGATTTTGCAGCTTGGAGCAGGATCAGGTTGGAGGTAACTGTCCTTGGGGGTAAAGGCTAATGCTGGGCTTACAGCAAAGGGGAGAGAGCACAGGTTTTGATACTGTGTTTACTCCACTGTAACCCATCATGATCCAATGAAATGGAAGAAGAGACTTTTCTGAAAGGAGTTCATGTTCTCCGGTCATAAGGCACAACGGGCCAGACCCTTAGCTTCCATAGATCAGCATATCTCTGTCGACTCCAATGGAGCATCCTGATTTACATAAGCCCAATTGTAGAGACAGACCTACCAAGGACTAACTGCAGAAATATTGGACAAATTCAATTTCTCTGTATAGAATGAACTTCACTCTGCTCTCTCTTACATTGGAATAAACCAGAAGTAGTTCCAGTGAAGTTAGTGCAATTATAGTGGTGTAACTGGGAGCAGAATCTGGTCCTATGTCCCTTGCTAGTTTTACTATAGGAAGCACAGCTATGCTCTGTCTCATTGCCCATACTTGAGCTGCTTCATGGAAAGTTGGTCACTTCTAGGCTCTTTATCTGTTAGAATCACCCTGTAGCAGAGTATTTTCTAGCTCCTTCTGAAGACAAAAGAATCTTGACAGCAGAACACTGATTTCACAGCAGTATTTAGCTTTTGGTTTAACAACACTGAAGGGGCTTTGGGTTGCTGCCTTTTAAAGTCTCCTCTGCAACTCAAAAGGTCATCAAAATATTTTCAAATGATATATACCTAAAGCTCTTGCTCCCTTCAGGACTCAGATCTGCTCTGATTAGGGCTGTTCGAAAAATGGAACTCTCCTTGGGCCGGGAAGGGCGGCATTTCAAATTGTTTTCTGTTCCAAATGCGAATGAAAAGTTGAAATGTCAATTTTTTTCATGAAATGAAGAATTCCAAAAAGAGTTTTGACTGAAACGAAAATAGCTAAACAGCATTTTCCATTTCAAAACAGCATTTAGGACCTGTGTGCAGTGAAGGAGGCTGCCGTCTGTAAGACCCCGGGGTCATTTGTGGCAGAAGCTGTGTAGTGAATGAGGCAGGGGCCTGTGGGAAGAGAAAGGAGAGTCTCCCGGTTAAGGCAGTTGAAAGCTGCCCAGGAGACTGGATTCTACCTATGTGATGCTGAGCAAGTCACTTCAATGAGACTTTTCCTGAGTGGTCAACAATTGTATGCTTCTTATTTCCTGGAGATCTGACTTGAGATACTTGGGGTTTGATTTGCGTGAGTACTAAGCACTCACAGCTGAAACTGAGGTCAGTGGGAGCTCTGCTCAGAATAAATAAAGTGCTGTAAAAAGCTAAGTACTCTGACAAGTCAGGCCCTGGGGCTTCTTAAATTGGGCAGCCAAAGTTAGTTAACACTTTGGACAATTTTGGCCTTGATTTCTGTGCATTGCTTCCCCATCTGTAAAATGCAAATACTACTTGTTTCCCCCCAAACAGGGATGTTGTGAAGATGAATTCCTTAATGTTTGCAAAGTGCTAAGATACTACAATGAGAGTAGTATAGAAAAGTTGATGAGGAATTAAATAATTCTGTATTCAGTGCAGGATTTGAATAGCTACCCATTCACACAGCACCCATCCATCCTGTGACCTGAATGAAGCAGGAGTCCTGCAGAAAAAACAGTATGTGACTGTGTAATTAAAGACTATATCAAAATGCACAAGGGAGTGAATTAAGGTTGCATGGGCAACCTTAAATCTGGCATTTCCTAAGTACTGAGTGCTTGATTTTGCAACCTTAACATTCTTTTTTTATGTGTCATTTCAGACTATAACATGCTTTAAAGCTCAAAGGTACAAGGCCCGGAAAGAGTTCTCACAGTACACAGAGATATTTCATGTACCTGTGAGTTTCTCATTGAATCCCACCCAGCTTCCTCAATTGTATAAGAACCAAGTCTAAAATTTCTATTCCACCGGAAATGAATGAGGATATGGTAACCTACTCAGCTTTGAAATTTGATGAGTCTAAAAGGCCAAAACCTGGTGACAAAGGTACAGTACGTAATAAAACATTATTGTACAGAAATAACATATAATGGTGTTTCACTCAGGGTACCTGGTAGAAAACTCAAAGTAACCTGAATACGAGTCCTCTACCACTAAATAAAATGTGCTTACAAAGTAAAAGAGGTCGGCTGATATATTTTGCCAAGGTCTTTCTTTTCCTTACTAAAAATGCTCTGATTCTATAGCCATGATCGCTACATTTCAAACCTAGATCAGCAACCTGTGTGTTTGTCCCAGGCTAATAAAGATTACTCTGGCTCTTCTCTTTGCTTAATTTCATACTCAGAAATGCATCATGAATGCAACATAACATTTGATTCCTCATGATGCAGGGACTCACTGATTATTTTTCCCATTTAAGGATTATATTGACCATCAGAAGATAATCAAAAGCAGACTAATAACAACGGCCAGTGGATGAGATTTCTCCTCATCTCTGGCTATCACTCAAGACTCAGCTGTCTGAGGATTTGAGATCTGTATCTTTGCAAGTTTCTTACATCAACGTCTATGTTTTATCAGCAGGGGTTAGTCGGTTTTCACCGTCGAGAAGTCTGTCTAGATCAGGTTCCGTGCTACTCTCAGCTTCTGATAACATTGCCCTTGCTAGGGAATTTGTTTTAGCTAACGCTTAGTTTGAACCGATGCTGTCATGAGCCTAAGTGTCCTTTGCATTCTGTGGGATGCTCTAGTCAAAGGTTTTCAAACAAGTGCCTAAGAGTCTATGGTAATTTTCTTATGTGAGTTGTCAGGAGCTGGCCTAACTTGAGAAACCATCTCCTTTCAGGCAGCTAGCTTCCAGGGAAGGACAAGCATGGTCTACACACTGGTTCTGGTCAGCCACTGCAAAGAGACACAAAGGGCAGAGGGAGCTCTCTCTGCTTTCTTTCTTCCTTCACTGGCTGGCCAGAATCTCACCCTAAAGCTCTGCAGTTAGTAAGAAAAAATTTCCATCACTTTTGGATGCACCCAGCCAGTCGGCTGACTTGATTTCTCACTTTGAAATGCACGAGGCATGTTAGTTCCTGCAAAGCTCAGCCTCCCAGTGCTAATGGAACCACCCTGGGTAGAATGATAGTAGGGCAGCACTCAGGCATGTCCTCACGCCAGCCCATCTTATCAAATCCACCAATAAATTCTCCCAGAACTTGTCATTCAGACCACATGTAGTAGGGTGGTGACTCACCCCGTGGCGCCTCCTGCTGGTACGTCCAGGGAATTAGCTCACCAGCTCCCGGAGCTCCCTCTGCAGGCTGTAGTCCCGCTTGCTACTGGCTCCCGTGTTCCTCCTCTGGACCCTGGTGCCCTCTTCCCTACGGGGGATGTGCCCTGACAGTAACCCCCACAGTCTCAGGGTCTCTCCTTCTGGGGAACCCCCACTCCCTATCCCCACCTTGCCTCAGTCTAGGCAACTGCCAGTCACCACTTACCCCTATTCACTGGGGGCAGACTGCAGTCTAATTGCCACTCATCACCAGCAAGGAGGGTTGGCCTGCTGCTTCTGCCTCAGTAGCCCTGGGCTGCCCCCTGCAACCCCAGTACCCTCTGTTGGGCCTTTCCCCCAGGCCCTGCAGCCTGGGGGTTTCCAGGCCAGAGCTTCCCCAGGTCCTCTTGCCTGGCCCAGCCCTGATCCACTCTAGGTACCTTATGCTTCCCAGCAGCTAGGCCTGTCTGCCTCTGCAGACAGAGGAGACACTATTCTCTCAGGCCCCTGCCTCTCAGCCTTTTAATAAGGCCTGCTAGAGTGTCTGGGGTTTGGCCACCCAGCTGAGCCCATTCTCCCAATCAGCCCGGGAGCTTGCTCCCAGCCACAACCCATTCCTGGGCTGTTTTAAGCCCTTCTGGCTGGGAACAGGTAGCCACCCCGCTACACCACACCAGGCTCCAGTTATATGGGTGACCTGTCTTAGCTTGCAGTCCCTAATACAGATGGAACTTCCTCACCCACCATCGGAAAAACAAGTGTCTTCATCACACCTTTGTATTTTCCACGGCTGATATCCTATTTACTGGGAACGTCTCTCCATTGGGCCCTGTGTTATTTTCGCTCTTCACCATCATCTCAGATTTATTCCTGATATAATATTGCTGGCAGCTCCCGCGTCAAATTAACTGTGACCAGGGTCTTCATTCTTCAATTCTAAAGACACTTACAAAATTTATATTGCCCTTCCCTACTATCGATATGGGACCCTGTTTTCACGATCACCCCCTCTACTGCTGTACTTGTATATCAACCTCCCCGATGCCAAGTCTAACATTTCTGTCTCTACAATCTCACCAGCAACACGTAAAGAATCGGCAACGTGCCAGGAACCGAACCGTCACACCCCAGCTAACCAGCGGGGAAGCCAAAGACCTCAAGGTGCGGGAGACAAAGGTACTGTATGGAACAACAGCATCCTCACAGAGAAACAGAGCTAAACTTGTCTTGATTGCTGCTCAGAATTTAGCCTTTCTACTTTTCCTTCACCACCACAATACAACCCATAGCCAACATTCATCTTCTTCGTAAATCCTACTAAATACTTCCTATTAAACCCACCTGCCATATATTAAAACCCCCTCAGACTTTCTACCTGTAGTAACTGACGAGCACAATGCTGTTTTGTATCTTTTAACTACTCACTGCCTGTGCTGTACATTCTATTACTTTACCGCCAATAACCCAACATCTAAGTGTAATCCATAGCTCCAGACATTATATCAAGCACCTTAAAGCTGGAATTTCTCTCTCAAGATGGCCAATGGTTGTTGTAGCTCAGCTGTAGCAATGCTGTGGGTGCAGCCTTTGAGTTATATAAGCGAAACATTGTCACTGCTAAAGGGGAAACCTTGAACAGAAGCACAGGCCATCACTGTCTGCTGCTTATTCAGCACTGCCAACCTCAAGCATTTAAAAACCATGAGTCGGGCCTAAAAATCATGAGATGTAAAAATGTGACATTTTGTTTTCTTTTGTTTCCTTGAGTGCAAGAATTTTACATTTTTTTTTTTACAATGAAAGTGGAGATTCTCAGGTAATAACCTGATTCCAGCAGCTGGGGCTTTACAAAAATTTTATAAAACTCGTGATCAAATGGAGAGAGTTGGCACCACTGGAAATGACATCTCCGTTTGGGGGAAAAGATACAGTCTGACTTTCTTGAACCCTATTCACTAAAAATCGAATGATTTCACAGCCCTTTTAGACATTATCTGGCTGAAATCCCATTGACTGGCCATTTCTCTCCCCTGGGCTCTGTCCGCTATTTCTCTTTTTGCCCTAGCTCAGGCTTAGTTCTGATTTTCTGGTGTAACTTTGCTGAAAATATATTGGTTTGGGCACCTGCATCGACTTTAATTGTGGCAAGGTCTAACTAGCCAGAGTCTCCATTCTTCATTTCCAGAGCCACTTCCTTCTCTCTATTCCCATTTCCCACCCTATTGCTACAGGAGCCTCTTTCAGTGATTGGCAAATCTACCGCTGCATTTCCACCATGAGTCTCTATGGCTGCATGCACATTACTTGCTTTGCAACACAATTCTGTTTGGCTCAGCACGTTCTTAAAGATAGGGCGTGTAGCTATTTGTGGTCCGGATACGCCAGAATTATCTTCTTGGCTCACTGTTCATTGGCCCTGCTATTCTGTTTCTTTTTTTAATCAAAAGCACTATTTCTAAGAGCTTTTTTAAAAAGGCAACTACATTCCTCCCTCCCCCTTCCTTTTCTGTTTAGGTACTTTATTTTTGATGTTCATTTTGCAGCTTTGCAGATGTCAGTAATGATGATGTATTATTTGTATTTCTTTATTAGATCCTCTGCCTTCTCAATGGTTGCTCACTACAGTTATCCTTGGGATTCTCTGCCTGCTTTTGTCAATAGCAACGGGACTTTTGCTTTCCAAGGGTAAGTACAGGAAAAAGGAGTCATTGTGAATCTGATCTGAGTTCTTACAATGTTTTGAAGGAGAAGACAGCATTGTCTAGTGGCTACAGCAGAGACTAATGCCATATCATTTGCAGTATATTATTCAGCTACTAGATACCTCCATATGCTATATGCAGTTCAAGGCAGAGTATGCACCCTGGTAAACAAGGGAGACAAGACTGGAACACAAGCTGGGTAGAAGCCTGTTTGTCTATAATTGCAGGGGTTCTCTTTAATAAGTGCCTTCCTGTTTAAGACAAACAGTGATTCCGTGTACCATTGCAGAGACTGGGACTCAAGACTCCTGGGTGGAGCAGGCCTTTGCACTGTACACAGACTCTCCATGCTTTGGGGGAACTAGAGATGTGAGAGAAAATCTTGGCTTTCATTTTTTTTTAAATATACTTTTGCTTGCGAAGAACCTTGAAATAAAACAGAATGGATGAAAAATGATCACTAGGGTGGCAAGGAGCAGGGCTCTGCTCCTACAGCAGGAGGGAGTCCAAAGAGTCTCCCCACATGCCACGCCAAGGACAATTTCATATCCACTGAATCAATTCAGTTAGGGGAGTGTAAGCGAGAGGACAGTTAGAATAATCTCACTACCCCTCTCCCAAACCCAGGGCAGTTCCTGGGCACAATCTCACTGGACAGGAGCCGCTTTCCTCTTGGTAGACCCACCACAAAGAACTAAAACTGGCTTTGTTTCAGGGTTCGAGCCACAGCTCGGCTGCTGACCTGGGACAAGTCACTTTACTTCTCTGTGCCTTTGTTCTACTCACTGTTGGGGCTCCTCCTTGTGTCCATCTGGGGGTTAGCTCATGACCACTGTCCTCACCCCATGATCTCGCTCTCTTTCTCTGGAGCCAGCTATTCCCTCCCCATCACTCAAGGTGCTTCACACCTTGGCTAGGTCACTGTCGTCCTTCCCTTCCACAGTATCAAAGTCCTAATGGTCAAACTGCCCCAGGCAGCCTTCTGCTCCACTGCCCAGTCAGACCCACCTCCCCAGAGGCTGGTAGGGGAGCCCGGGCCCACCATACTCAAGGGTCCAGCACAGAGACACTCTAGCCAGCAGCCTCAGTCTGCTCACTCCCAGATCCCATTACTGTTTCCCTATGCTCCTTCCTACGTCCCTTCCTATCCTCTGGCCCATCCCCGAGTTACCAGTGGAGCTTCCTCTCCTCCCTATGGCTACCTCCCCACTCTTGGGTTCTTGTCACAGTCAGTCTGTAGCCAAGGCAGGACCTCAGGGATTACTCCCCCTTGTCTGTTGCCAACTGCCCTCCTCTCTAGGGAGTGACTGCAGGGCAATCCCTGCCAGCCTCTCTTACCACCAACTTCCTCTCTTCCTGCCTGTCCTAGCTCCTCTCCTCCACTGCCCTTCATCAGCCTTTAGGCCTCATCAGCCCTGGCTCTCCTCCAGGGTAGCCTGTCACAGGGTTACCTGGCCCTATTAATCTAGTCAGCCATTGTGTGGGGCAAGCACTCTGTCCCATACCCATAGATCCGAACCTATAATAATCCATGACATCGGTGAACACATGAAGACGTGAAGACATCGGTGTGGGGTTGAGGCACTCCCCTGCAATAAATTAGCCAACACTCTATGTTGTTGAAAAAACACAGAACATTTTCATGCAAGTACCAAAGCTGTTCAATATTGAAAAATGAGAGCTATTGTGTACATTAAAAAAAACCTACCTTATATAGCAGACTTTCTCAACAGAACTGTAGTACGGCACCACCCCAGGTGTGGAGAGCTGCTGCAGAAGGTCCCCAGTTCGAAGATCTGAGCTGTGGGACAGATACCCACAATGCACTGGGAATACAATGATTGGGTGGCATGCTGTGTGTGGATGTTCTGAACAGATCTAGGCTCATCAGGGTGGGTTTTATGGACCCGTTGCACTGTCCTGTTTCACCTGAGGCTTTCGTATCCCCACGATTCAAAGAACGACCGCTCTGTAAATCTGCCGTAGCCTTGATCAGTGACACTGTTGTGTTGTTCTGACGTTGAAGTCACGCAGTGGGGCGCCCAGCAGGAAATCCTCACCCAGCAGATGGAAAATCTCACCCATCAGCTGAAGTTGTGCCAAAGCCAAACCACAAACCGCCCAGGGACTCTGCAGGAGCTGCTGAGAAAGAGAGGTAAATGGAGGAGGAGAAAGAGCTGCTGTCCCCACTGGGCAGACCCAGATCCATACAGGAGATTCCTTCTGTCCCACAGTGCTTAGGCTTAGGATGGGAGTTCCCCTGTAGGTGTTTCCAGGAGATCTCACTGGCCAGCTGTGGGGTGGGATGGAGAGCTCTCCTGACCTCACTTCTCAGCCCAACCAGCTCAGCTTTTCCCCTGTCCATTGCGAGAGGAAGGAACGTAGTCAGTGATAAACTCCCCTCCTACAGCCCCATGCAGCCCAGCTGAGGGCAGTGCATTCAGGCTGAAGCATGTGGGTCATTTCCCACATCCAGCTCCATGGCTGGCTCCTCCCATCTCCCCTTAGCAACTGGGAGTCCGCTGAGTTGGGCCAATGAGCTCCTCTTGGCTGCCCCCCCGCACTGCACCCCTTTCCTGAAGTTTTGCCCTCACCTGTGCTCACAATGATCTCCGCTAGACACTCTGTGTCTCCTATCATACCATGCTCTGCCTTGTCCTATGTCATTGCAACTACCACCTCCCATGGCAGTGTGGTTGGAGCCATTATAACCTGCTTGATTTCTGTAGGAAGCCCCACCAACCATTCTCTGAAGAGAACTACTTGTTCCACTTACTACCCTTTCTGCTCAATCTAAATCCATCCAAGATATTAAATCTGTCACCTGTTCCTCCTCAATTCCAGCCAGAGAGCATAACCAACAACAATCTATTACAATAAGCCACAACAGATTCCCCTTCCCCCAATACATCAACAAAACTGATCTCCTGAATTCAGACGGGGTCAGAAAATATCGGGCTACCTTCCGGATAGCACCATCTCGGTTATCTTTGCTTAGCTCTGCCTCAATTTCTACCAACAATGTGGTTCATTCTATAGGGCCAGCACATGCTACTATCAATTCTCTTACATCTCTAACATATAAATGTTTTCTAACCATGTATCGCAACAGCCATGACAAACACGTTTTCTTAGTCAAAGAACCCAATTGTTTAGTCAATGTCTGTTTTCAGTTTCCGTCAGAGGACAAATTACTTCCTCTTGTGTTTGCTGTGGAGGCTGAGGAATTTGCACTACCATTACTGGCTAGGTTACCAGAGGCCCTGGAAGGTGCTCCTCTTCCTCTTCCTCTTTCACCTGAACATTTATTCTTTCCTCTAAGTGAGAGGTGGGCAAACTACGGCCCGCGGGCCACATATGGCCCGCCGGCCATTTTTATCCGGCCCGCGAACTTGTTCCTGGGCTGGGGGCAGGGCTGAGCACAGCGTGCTCCAGGGTCCCCCACTCCCGGCCACGGCTAGCCCAAGCGCGGGGAGCTGTGTGGTCTTAGCGCTCCTGGGCCAGGGGCCGTGTGGTGATCTGCTCCCGGGTGTGGGGTAGGTGCCGCAGGGTCCCCGGCCGCAGGCCGGCCCAGGAGTGCGGCGCAGCAGCCGCGGGGCCCCAGCACTGCCGGGCCAGGAGAGCAGCTCAGCAGCCGCGGGGCCCCAGTGCTCCCTAGCCAGGTGCCGGGCCCAGCGCGGGGAGCCGTGGGGCCACGCGCTCCCTGGCCTGGACACAGCCGGGGCAGATCCCAGCGCTAGAGCGCTGGAAGGTAAGCAAGGGGGATTTGATGGAGAGTCCTGAGGGGGGGTTGGTAGTTAGGGTGGGGAGAGGGCTCAGGAGGGGCAGTCTGGGCACAAACAGCAGGGGGCATATAGATATGGGGTGGGATTCTGGAGGGGTGGTTGTTAGGGTGGAGGGTCTTGGGAGGGGGGCAGTCAGGGAACAAGGAGCAGGGGGCTTAAGGGGTGGGGTCCTGGGTGGCAGTTAGAGTGGGGGGTCTCCACAGGGGGCGATCGGGGACAAGGAGTGTGGGGGGGGTTTGGATGGGTTGGCAGTTCTGAAGGGGGAAGTTAGGGAGGTGGGAAGTGGGGGGGGTCGCATAGGGGGCGGGGCCTTCCCTACCTGGCCCTCCGCATAATTTTGAACCCCAGTGTGGCCCTCGGGCCAAAAAGTTTGCCCACCCCTGCTCTAAGTCCTGACATGTTTAGGTTAAAGCTGGTATCTGCTGAGCCTTAGTTACATTCTGTGCTACAGCAGTTTGCAGGTCCCAGTTCAGGTTTTCATTTTGCAATTTTAATTTTTTCCAATTCCTCTTCTAAACTTTCTCACTGATGTTCCAAAACATCTCACTCCTTTACAAGCTTATTTACAGCATGATCCAGAGCACAGCTGATGTGTGCTGCTGTTTGGGCTTTCATAGGTGTGTAACCCTTCTGACGCAGTGTCGGGACTGCATCAGCCAGACATGAATTAGACCACAAGCATTCACAGGCCTGTCTTAGTAAGCACTTATTCATCATATCCATGATATCCATATCATGTCCCCCTTGTCCACCGAGGTAAACCCCCCATTGCTTACGCTTGTGGTATATCACTGGCTTTAAGATAACACTGATACAACCCCGCGTACCTATGTGTTTCTCCTCTCTCAACATACTGGTTTCAAGCTGTATTTAACCCCCGGTTCCATGGCACAATATACAGTCTCAAAACAAGATTTTAACTTGGCTTACCAGAATATTCTGGTTGCAAGCTATATTTCTCCAGTTCCCAGCACCACACAATGCTTTAAGACAATATATTGTTCCTTTTAGCTTGGCTTACCAGTTCAGAAACCACCGACTTTCCACACTTGCTCTGTAACCATCCTCTGCTACCAGTGTTGAAATGGATCTTTAATGGCCCACGGCTGTGCGGATGGTACCGGTACCAGTGAGAATTTGGAAACCCATCCACTTAATGCACAGTAATTTATTTGAGAAAGAATCACACAGGTAGTTAAGGTTACGCAGTGCATGTCTTTTCCTATAAGCCTCAGCTCCCCAAGCATAAACCCTCAATAACTATGTTGGCCTTACACAGTATCTTGATTAGCAAACAAGGCAGATACGTCTACCAGTTCTAGAAGGAGACTGCTTTTCTTCTCCTTTCCCCTCTTCGGTACTCGGTCTGTTAAACGTCCCCTGAAGCAGGGTCTAGCTCACACCGAGGACTTCTGTGTCACAGTCTCAAACCTCTTCAGATGTTAATTAGGGAACTAACTCAACTAATTTACTTTGCTTAGCACTTATACCTTTTGTTCTCAAAGGAGTCACATGTCTCAGAGACATGTGGGCGCTCATTACTGCTATACTCTAATTAATATTTTGGAAGGAGGGGCTCAACCAACATTTACCCTCTTATCAATCATTCACTTAAGCTCTTAGTGTGATGTCAGCCAGAAAGGGTAATAGATTAGCCAACGCTCTGTACAATGGACATAGTCCCCTGTAGGCCTGACTGTTTTTGTTTTCAGGTATTGCAGCATCTGTATTTCTACAGATACAGCTTTTGGGCCAGATCCTTTGCTGGAGTAAATTGACATAGTCACTGAACTATACTGATTTACACCAGCTAAGAATCTGGCTGGGAGTCCCGATGCCTGTGTTGTTTAAAAAATACAGCGCATTTTCATGCAAGTACCAAAGCTGTTCAATACTGAAAAATGAGAGCTATTGTGTACATTTAAAAAAAAACCCCTAGCTTATACAGTAGACTCTCTCAACAGAACTGTAGTACGGCACCACCCTAGGTGTGGAGAGCTGCTGCAGAAGGTCCCCAGTTCGAAGATCTGAGCTGTGGGACAGATACCCACAATGCACTGGGAATACAATGGTTGGGTGGCATGCTGTGTGTGGATGTTCTGAACAGACGTAGGCTCATCAGGGTGTGTTTTATGGACCTGTTGCACTGTCCTGTTTCATCTGAGGCTTTCGTATCCCCACGATTCAAAGAATGACCGCTCTGTAAATCTGCTGTAGCCTTGATCAGTGACACTGTTGTGTTGTTCTGACGTTTAAGTCACTCAGGGTGGTGGGCAGCTGGAAAATCTCACCCAGCAGCTGAAGTTGTGCCAAAGCCAAACCACAAACAACCTGGGGACTCCACAGGAGCTGCCGAGCAACAGAGGTAAATGGAGGAGGAGGAGGAGCCACTGACCCCACCTGGCAGACTCAGATCCATTCAAGAATTCCCGTCTGTCCCTGAGTGCTTGGGCTTAGGATGGGAGTTCCCCTTTAGGTGCTTGCAGGAGATCTCACTGGCCAGCCATGGGGTGGGGATGGAGACCCCTCCCGACCTCGCTTCTCCGCCCAACTCGCTCAGCTTTTCCCGTCCCTTGGGAGAGGAAGGAACGTAGTCAGTGATAAACTCCTGGGGTCTGACATAGGCCAGCTGTGGGCAGTGCACTCAGGCTGAAACATGTGGGACATTTCTCACATCCAGCTCCATGGATGGCTCCTCCCATCTCCCCTTAGCAACTGGGATTCGGCTGAGTTGGGCCAATGTGCTTTTCCCGGCTGTCCCCGCTCCCTGCTGGTGAGAAGGCCCATCTCCCCCATTTGACTGGGGCGCAGGAGGCAGTCGGGCCCCTTCCAAGACGGTGGGGGTTGGTTCTCCAGTCACCCCATCATGCTGCTGGGGAAGCCAGTCCATTCAGGCAGCCTGCTCTTCTTCGCCTGGCAGCAGCGGCTCCTGGAGGGGAAAGGCCCAACCCGATGGGATGATGGGATCGCCGGACTGTACAGGAGCCATGGGGGCCAAGGTCTCAGGCTTGAGTACAACCCCAGGGATTGAGGCAATGTCCTCAGCACACTTCATCACCAGAGCAAGGCAGGATCCCGGTGAACTGATCAGCGGTGTTTGTTCATTCAAGGGGACAAGTGTCTGGGACGGTGGATACAGTCCAGTGACAGTTCGTACTTCTTTGCTGCTGCAGACAGAACTTGGGAACAGTGTAAATCCGTCTGCTCATCTCAATCTGCTCAGCTGCTTAAAACTGAGAGCAAGGACGAGAAGGTGAAACTGGGTCTCTTAAAATATTGGGGCAAAACTTGTGTTAATCAGCAGCAACTCCATTGCTGAAGGTGTGGGATGGACCATGCCCTATAGGTAACGCCAGGTTGTGACCATGAAAATGGCCAGAAAATTCCTCTTTCTGCCATTAAACCTTGTTTGTGGTGAATAAATCCAAACCACCAATGGCAATAACCACACTGTCCTCCATCTCCTCATTTTGCCCACCCACCATTTTAGGAGCTCTCCTTGGGGTCGGGTTTTGTTTCTGGTTAAAGAAGGGGTCAGCCGTGTTTGTCCTAAATCACTTTCCCAGGGCTGTGGGGGAACCATGTGGTAAAACTAAGAGTGGAAACCTGGCTTGCAACAGTCAAAGCCCAGCAGAGAATTCAGCCACCCAGCTCCCACTGAAATTAATGGAACTGGGTGACTCAGTCATCTGGTGGGTTTTGAAAACCTCCCCTATGAATCCCAAAGGAACTGGCACCTCTAAATGAGACTGAATGAAGCTAAAGTCCTTCACAGCCCCCTGTATTCTAACCCACTCAGGTTCTGAGTAGATATCAATGAAAGTTTCAGTTGACCAGTTTTGTACACTCATAGCAGTTAAACTAGTGAAAATGATTGACTTAAATCTAAAAGGACTGGGAATATCTGAGAAAAGTTGGAACATCTGTAACTCAAACCAACTAAGCTGAAGTTCTTTCAAGCAGATTTTTCCTTAGATCCCTTTGAGATCTATGTGATGAGCCATGTCTTCACAAAACCAGTACAGGCACTTGTACATTCAATGGGTGCACCATCATCTAACTGGTAAATTTGGGGGAAATGTTTTTTTTTTCACCCTTCCATAACCCAAAAATGGCTAAATAGTTTTTACTATAATTTTGCTATAAAAATTCAGCTTTGTCCTGAGATTCAGGCTGGACAATTTCAGCCCAAAAGGATTTGGTTTGAGAAAGTTATCATCACTGAAACAGCCAGTTCCTGTAACAGAAGTGGGAACTCAACCTTAACTCTAGAGATACCTCTAAGATAATTTATGGTGATACCTAGGGTGACCAGATGTCCTGATTTTATATGGACAGTCCTGATTTTTTCTTTATATAGGCTCCTATTAACTCTTCACCTGCTGTCCCGATTTTTCACATCTGTTGTCTGGTCACCCTAGTGATACCGTGTGCTGGGAGCTCCTGATCTTCTACTCTGTCCAGCCATTTCCACTTACACCCACGTGATGGAATATGAGTTTGTAATACTTCATTTTATTCTTGTGCAGGATTTCATACAGAAAGAATCCTATCTTTATTTTGATCACCGTCAAGGCTTTCGATATTATTTCTCTTTCTGGATTGGATTATCGTACCACCCCAGCACCAGGAAGTGGGTGTGGGTGGACAGCACGGCTCTCTCCTCTGGCCTGTAAGTCTCTGTCACTAGCACATCCTCAGCTATGGACCAAAGCACGGCACTAGGCCTGTGTTTGATTCTCCACTGTGAGCCACCGACAGCCTGCGCTATATTGGTTTATTCAAGTGGGGATACTAAACCATAGCACTGGCCTCAAATGGGGTTCAGGCCCCTGGGAACTTCCTGTTCTCCCCAGCTCCCCTAGTGCAATTCTGAGCAATTCTAACTCCTCCGTGATGCCTTTCATCCAGAAACACCCCAAAGTGCCCTCCATTTGTGAGCCCGATAGTAAGTGGTGTTGGGCCCCCAGTCACACAAATTCAGTCCAGAAGGCCAGGAGGGCTATGGGGGAGAAAGGCATTTGCTACCCCCGCTGCCATGGGTTGCAGCCAGACACACTGGTCCAGTGTGGGCTTGTTGGCTGGGCATGGCAAAGGAGGAGGATGAGCTGGTTATTTAGCAACCTCTGCGGGATGAGCTGCTGAGCTCTCTGGAGTCAGTCAAGGGCAACATAGCCCTGCCATGTTGCTATACAAGCCACAGGTTACAGCAAAAATGTGGTGTTTTTTAAAAAAAGCATTGGGACTCTTTTTTGTATCCCTCCACCTGGCGAGCCTGGTGACTTCGTTATGCCACGAGTCCAACACTACAGGACTCAGGCAGAACCGTCAAAACCTCCTAAGTGTATTAAAAATAACTTTTCTCTACCTAGGCCTGTCTCTGGCAGGTGGAGTCACAAAAGCAAAGTCAGCTGTTTGATACTGCTCCAGGGTTTTCAGGGTTAGATCAAGTCCCAGTGAGCCGGATTAGCAAGCCAAGGGCAGGTGATTTGATCCGAGGTGCATGAAAAATTCCAGAGCCATGTGATATATGAATTTATCCCATGGATACGATTTCTGCTTATGTGACTGAATGTGGCGACGTGTGTATATTTCCCTCTCCCACCACCAAACTGGAGACTTCTCTGGCCACCATATATCACAGTGGGAGGAGGAGTAAAGGACACATGGGGGCCATGAGGTTTTAGTGAGCCTGTGCTCACAGGGTCTCCTCAGACAAATTGAGCAACCCTCTGGTTCAGCATCGCCTACTGTCCCCAGGACGAACACAGAGTCCAGGCACTGTGGCGTGAGGCAGGGGACTCAGGGGTAATTAAGATGAAGGGTAAATGGTGCTTTCTTGCCCTGCAGGTCTGAGAGCCCAGAAGCCAATAACCAGCATTATCAGCACGGAGCTTGTGCCTATATCCAAGGTGGGAATTTCAAAGCTGGAGACTGCGGGGAAGCTCGATCCTGCCTGTGTGAGAAGATGAAGGATTTGACAAGACCTTGAACTGCCTCACATGGAACAGGGACTGCCAGCCTGGGGCCATTTGCTAAACCAAACAGAGATGGAAAAATCTCATTTCATTTCCTCTCTCTGCTTTTTTACATTGCACAAGTGAGAGCTGACTACAATCGCTTTCCCCTGCAGCCTAACTTCATCTGCTGGCGTCTGTAGTGGTTAGATAACTCTGCACACCTCACCTCACCTCACGTTGTTTTCTTAGTGGTATGGGGAGTTTTGATGCAATGTTGGGAACCACTAGGGTGAACTGTAACTCTTCAGAGCCTATGGCGTGTACAGACACGTTTGTGTGCTACACAGTCATAGACATGAGAGATGGAAAAGACTATAAACTCCCCGAGTGCAACTCCCTGCCAATGCACTATCGCCCCCTATTGTATATATTGTAGTGTCTGACCCTGTCTAATTTCCAGAGTTTCAAGCGCCACCATATCCGTAGGCAGAGTCCACATCATAGATCTCAAACATGAGTTGAATAATTGCTATTAAAAGAAATCTTACACCAACCATCCCTGAGTCCTCCACTATGAACAACTGTTGAAAAGCCTGTGTGTGAGTGTGTGTGTGTGTGTGACAGAGAGAGAGAGAGAAAAAGAGATCAGGATGGGGGTGGGGAATCAATACTCTGAAGAGATCAACTAATATAACCTATAAAATTAATGTAACCATATAATTTTTGAAGTGTGTGTTGCTGGTTATATATCATGGATCTGCACTTTCCAGAGATGACAACTGGCTTTGTGGCCCTAGGATGCTGGGTAATTGCACTTTGCAGAGCTGTCCATAATTACCATAATCCCTGCAGGTGGGGCAAATAAAAATATCCTTGTTATGCAATTCCTTCATTAGTCTGGGTGAATTGCTGCTGGGTGAGACATACTGGGGTGAAGATCCCTGGATATGCAGATGAAGAATGTTGGTCCAAGTTTCTCTTCTCAGTTTCTGCCCTTCAGTCTGAGACTGCATTGCCTGAGCACAACAGCCAAGATTTTTAAAGGTATTCAGGCGTTACTATACCCAGCCCTGCACTGCTTATCTAATTTAGGTGCCTACCTTTCATTTTCAAAAGTGCTTTAGGCCCGGAGAAGCTTAAAACCTATTGACAGTCAAAGGGATTTTGGCTCCCAAGTGCCTAAATCATTTTTGAAAGGGAGACGTAGGATCCTAAGTCAGTTAGGCCTTGCAAGGCTGAGCGTGGCACGGAAGGCAACGAAGAAAACATCAAGGATGTGTGGGGAGGGGACAAAACTTTCCCCAGTCTCCTTCCAGTCCTGACAGTGCAGGGAGTATGCTGGAAGTCCCAGTGCAGGTGGAGTCCTTCCTAAGGGAAAGAAGAGGGCCTGAGAGCACAAAGACTCTAGAGCAGGTATTTTTGAAATACAGGTGTCAAAAAGACGACACCTGAGTAACAATGGCCTAATTTTCATGGGTGCTGAGCACCAAAACTTGAATGAACTGCAGGGGGAGCAGCTAGTGCTTGAGCATTTCTAGAAATCAAGTCACCAGTTTGGTCTTGAATTTCCAAAGGGGGCCTCAGGGAATGAGACACCCCAATCCCATTGAAAGTCAGGGGTAGTTTAGCATCCAACTCCCTTAGGCTCCTTTGAACATGTCAGACTAGATCCTATGAAATGGCTTGAAGGGCTTGATCCAAAGGCCACTGAAGTCGATGGCAGTCGTTCCTCTGATTTCAGCATGGTTTGGTGCAGGCCCCAGGAGCCTGTCTTTAGCCGTCCTGCTTTGCAACTGTTGGCCTGTGTTTTCCCAAGAACCCTTGTCAACAGCTCAGCATCTCTTTCCAATACGCTCTTGTTTAAGAACTTCAGCACTTGAAGAGGCTCCGCTGGTCTGTGAAGTTAACCCCTCAGGCCTCCTCCTCGGCGTTGCTTTCTTTAGCTCATCAAGGTAAATGTCGTGTGTAGAAGTTTCACATCTCAAATTAGCAGCGAGAGAGCTCTTCCTGTGCGGTTACTGCTGGAACAGTAACGAGCAAATCATCCTTCCTCTCTCTGCTGGGCCCCTGAGACCCAGACAGTCCGGCTGGAAGACATGCATGGCTAGAGCCTGATTCTGACCGCACTTACACCAGGGTAAATCAGGAGCGAGCCAAGGGAGTTACTCCTGTGTAAAGCAGATGTGGGAGGAGGATCAGAGTCTTGCTCCGCCCCTTGCCACACCCACCAGGATTCATAAGCAGCAGCGGGGCTAAAACACCACTCAGAGCTCTATTCCGGAACACCGGCCTCGGCTCACAGACCTCCGGACGCACACTCAGGTATCCCACACAGGTGCTGTCATGGACTGTAGTTTGATAATGGGCATTTGCTGCAGGTGGGATTTACCTATTGTATTTCAGGTGACTGACTATTTCAAGTAAGAAAATCCAGAAAATTTTGGTAGGATTTTGGAGATGAGGGCAAGACTTGTCATGGGCTAGCAGGAGGATTTTTTTCTTCTGGGAAGGAGGATGGCATGGAACTATGCATGAGCAGGTTTGGCTTTTGTTGTAGGGTAGACAGAAGGCATTGGCAGCTGGAAGCAATATTCCCTATCTTTCCTTGAGTATGGAGAGCACTTTATAGACTAAAACTTTGGGCTTAAAGACACAGAATACATGCACACAAGGAAAGTGGGGAAAGGGTAGTTTAAATCAGAAAATCTTTCCGATTAATGACTTCATTAGACATACAAAATGATGGGGTCCAATTTAGTTGTTGCCACTCAAGAAAGATCTTGGTGTCGTCGTAGATAGTTCTCTGAAACCATCTGTTCAGTGTGCAGCGGCAATCAAAAAAGCTAACAGAATGTGAGGAACCATTAGGAAAGGGATTGATAATGTGACAGAAAATGTCATAATGCCTCTATATAACTCCATGGTACACCCACAACTTGAATACTGCATGCAGTTCTGGTCGCCCCATCTCAAAAAAGACATATTAGAATAGAAAAAGGTGCAGAAGAGAGAAACAAATATGATCACGGTTATGAAACAGCTTTCATGGGAGGAGAAATTAAACAGACTCTGGGGCTGTTCAGAAAAGAGATGGCTATGGGGGGATATGCTGGAGGTCTATAAAATCATGAATGATGTGGAGAAAGTGACTAAGGAAGTGTTATTGACCTTTTCACATAAGACTCAAGGGTCACACAATGAAATTGTGTTAACAGGCAGCAGGCTGAAATCAAACAAAAGGAAGTATTTCTTCACACAGTGCACAGACAACCTGCCAGGGATGTTGTGAAGGCCAAAGGAATAACTGGGTTCAAAGTAGTATTAGAGAAGTTCATGAAGGATATGTCCATCGGTGGCTATTAGCCAAGATGGTCAGGGTTGCATCCTTATCTCTGGGTGTCCCTAAATCTCTGACTGCCAGAACCTGGGGCTGGACAGCAGGGATGTCAATTGCCCTGTTCTGTCACTGGCTTTGAAGCACCTTGCACCGGCCGCTGTTGGAAGACAGGATACTGGGCTAGGTGGACCATTGGCCAGTTTTTATGCTCATATGTCTATTCCATTATTTTTGTTCATCTCATTCTATCCAGATACTACAAATCATTGTATTGCTTAAATCCTTTCACCGAAAGCTTCTGCACCTGGCTTTATGATCTATTTTATAGACCCACCGGCATTTCACGGACTGTCATCCAACCATGGAAGGCGATTCTAAACCATCTATCCCTACTGCCCCACCAGAAATGAGTGGGCAGGATGACTTGAAGTGTCAACCCTCTTCTGAACATCAGACACCAAAGCCCGAGAATGCTGAAAGCAAAGGTATGCCCTGTAATGAATGCGGGGCTATGGAGAAATGTGACTAGAACCCAAGGTCAGGCAAACTGTCAGAGGTCCATTGAAGTAAATGGCACTGCAACCCCCGTCTGGTTGCACTCCACTTTCACCAGCTGAGGATTGGGCCCATCGAGTTCCCAGTCAATAGAAGTTAAGTTGGAGCATTTTTTTTCCAAGTGGGTGGTTGGTCTCTGTATTTTAGAGTTTGGTGCCGCCCTAATAAACGCCAACGTGACCTTGGTTTCTCAGGCCTCTTCCTGCTCATCTTCTTTGTGTTCGTGTCACTCTCTCTCTGTTGTAGATTCTCCCGCTCCATCGTCCTCCTGGTCGCCACTGGCGGTCGTGCTCGGTGTCCTCTCCTTGTGCCTGATTTTGCTGATAGCAGTGAGAATCTTTGATGCCAAGAGTAAGTACCGGCAGGAGACATCACTAAGGGCTTTAGTCAGAAACCGTTGGCTTAAGTCTTGGCTATTCCACTGATGTGGTGTGTAACTTGGTCAGGTCATTAATCTTGCTATATTTCAAATTGCTTATCTGTAAAATGGATGATAATAATAATAATATGCTACATACATAGGACCTGATCCTGCAATCCTGACTCACGAGGGAAGTCCCATTGACTCAAATAGAATTTTCTGTCTCATGCTTCTGGAATAATGAACACAGTTTTAAGGGGGAAGTAATCTGAGATCACTTTATATCAGCAGAAGCACTGAATGGGGGTGCAAATATGGAGGGGATGCTTCCTTCCTCCTTTTAGTCCTTGTCACATTGCTCTGCCTGCTTGGGAGGGTGTTCTACTACCAGGCAAGATATCAACTGCCTGGTCTTCAGTTTCTTCTACAACATCTAATATAATACTTAATACCCATTAGGCGTCGTTCAAGGGCTTTCAAGTCTGTTCTCTGTTCTCCTGGGAGGAGATTAGTTTGTGTCTTGGGATAAAAAAAAGTGTGATTTAGAGAAAAAGGTTGATTTAGCAGAGCATAATTGTAATGAAAAACTCGGGTAAACTCAGCTGATTTAGAGATAAAGGAGGCAAGTGCTTTGAGTCTTGTTTGGTGCTTATTAAAGAGAATATGAGGTTTACTAGGAAATAGAAATAATGAGAAATGCTACCAAGTTCAAAAATGGATGGATGTTAGGTTTCCCTGAGGATTAAGCAGGGCGGGAACTGTTTGCTAATAAGATATGTTTCTTTAACCCTAATGGACATTTTAATCTTCCCTTTAATATTCCTGCAGTCCCTGATCAGAGTTTTTCCTCATTAACTTCAGCAAGACCTTTCCCATATATGTTGATTGTTGCTTTTGGTATCACCAGCCACTTGTGAAAGACTAATGAGAAACAGCTGAAGAAATTTGTTTTTAAAAAATTCCATGTATTCCCAGGTGTTCCTAAGAACACACAAGCTCAGAGAAAGAGACATTGCTGTTCCTTTGTAGATCTGTCATTTTTATCTTGCTTTTAAAGTGTGGGCCTTCTTCCCTTCTCAGCATTTGGCTTAGCGAGGATGGTAAATATTATTCTTTTTTGTTATTATGGGAAGGCCAAGATCTCCCTTTCCTCAAAGATAACTCTGAATCGAGCACCGGAGTTGAATGATCTTTTTCATTACCAGAAAAAGGATTATTTTAAAAAGCCAAGAGTTTTGTAAGGGATACAAACCCACACGCTTCAGGGCAGAAACTAACCTCTAGCTAGTGGGGGTGTAACCGGGTGCACGTCGCTCCCCGTTGTGTTCAACCCCTTGGCTCTGTTCCTCACAGACTCAGGGACACGGGAAGTTGGTGCAACACCTGTGCTCTTTATTTGTGTCCATTTCCCACCACCAGTTTCCTGCTCTACAGGCTATTTACAGTGGCTTGGCCTAACACAGGACTGATCAACAACAGAGTAGCAGGCTCCTACCTCTCCCTGAGCCTTCTTCCCCCTGGTTTCCACTCCCACTTTTCAATCACTTCCTCCCAGCCTTATAGCTCCTGCCTAACGAGGCTGGCAGGTGCAGTCAGCGATTAGGCAAACCTGGATTATTTACTCAGCCCTGATCCATTCCCCCTGAATGGGGCTGGAGTGGCCGGAGCTGACTGAGAGGGGTAGAAGGGGGTAGAAGAAATGCCATAACTGTCTGCTGCAGTTTCTTGCACCTTTCTCTGAAGCATCTGGATCCAGCCAGTGTGGGAGGGCAGTTTCTGGATTAGATTAGAGGGCTCCTGGGTCTGAGCCAGTCTGGCGGTCCCTGCGTTCCCATCTCACCTGTTTCTAAATGTCCCTAGATGTAGCACTTTTTACAAGCCCTGTTAATTTACAAACTAGCAACAGGGGTCTCTCTTCTGTTACTCTGGAGCGAATGCCTTATAGGCTCTTTTTCATTTGTTATGGGGATGTACATTTTCATGTGTTGCTGTATTCATTTATTAGCCAGCCAAGGTCGTTTGGCCGACTCGTTCCCCAAGGCTCTTCTTTAATCTGTTTATTGGCTTGATTGGAAGAGCTTTATTTCTTCTTGGAATCCAGCTCTTTGCTTGGATGCATTTGGAAATCATAAAGAATAAATTAAAGAAACACTCCAGTCTGCTCCGGTTCAGTGGGCGTGATGCAGTGACAACGGACATTGGGGCCTGGCTGAGACTTAGGGGACATCCGCACCCGAGTGCAGAACAAAGGTAGCTCAAATAACAATAGCAGCGAAGCTGCAGCAGCTCAGGTAGTGGCCCGGGCCGGCCCTTCCTCCCTGGGATCCTACGCACATCCTCATGCAGCCAGCACTCAGTCTGCCATGGCTTCACCGCTGTTGTTATTCAAGCTAGCTAGATCAAAGCTAACTCCAGTAGTGAGGCGGGATTTGATAGCAGCCTTCAACTACCTGAAGGAGGGCTTCAAAGAGGATGGAGCTCGGCTGTTCTCAGTGGTGGCAGATGACAGAACAAGGAGTAATGGCCTCAAGTTGCTGTGTGGGAGGTCTAGGTTGGACATTATGATACACAGTTTCACTAGGAGGATGGTGAAGCACTGCAATGGGTTACCTAGGGAGGTGGTAGAATCTCCTTCCTTAAAGGGTTTTAAGGTTTGGCTTGACAAAGCCCTGGCTGGGACGATTTAGTGGGGGACTGGTCCTGCTTTGAGTAGAAGATTGGACTAGATGACCTCCTGAGGTCCCTTTCAACCCTGATATTCTATGATTCTACGTCTTCACGTGCTGCGCCTCCCAATTGCCCAGATGCTCAGACTAATATCAGGCCAATGCTGAAAGGCTGGAGGAAGCAACAAGATGAAATGTTGGAGTTGACTTTGGCTCCTTGGATTAGAGATCACACTTGCTGTTCATCATGCAGGTGTGTAACCTGGGAGTTTTTGCTGGGATCCCTGGCTGCGTCTGGCAGGTCAGGTAACAGCGCTGGCCTCGGGGGGCTGGGGGGGTGCGTGTTCCCCACAGGTGCACAGGATGGAAGTGGTGACTATTTCTTTTCAAAACAGACCTCGCACTAGTTACCTGTGCCTGGGCCGGTTGGAGACTAGGTGGCTGTACGTGCTGTGCATGGGGCTACAGCTAAAGCAGAAATGTCTGCGTCTGCCATATGGCTGCTCCTCTCACCTGGCAGGAAGCACATTATGCCTGCCCTGGTTTCCAACTTCTTCTGGATGCACCTCACGGTTTGGAGCGAAAACACACATCTGGCCAGCTCCTCGGCTGGTGTAAACGGATACAGAACCAGGAAAGTCAATGGCGTTACATCCATTGACATCCGCTGAGGGTCTGTTTTGGTCCCTGCATATCTGAGCTGCTACCTCTTTTTTCCAGTCCGACCCCCCTGGCTGAACTCAGCTGAGTCTCTCACGTTCATTTAACGAGGAGGGAGCAATTTTAGGGAGGAGCCCTCGCCTGGGGAACTTGCTTCCCTCCTTGGTCTGACAGAAGTGGAGTTTCTGGTCTCTGGGAGGCCTGCTGGAAATGCCATTGGCTCTTGCAAGATTTTAAGAAGGGGAGGGGGACAGGGATGAGAACAGATGAGCTGGGTGAGGACTAGCTAGTAAGGCAAGGATGGTTTGTTCTGTAGATTGTATAAATATCTGTATATTGTACCTGACTTAGAATGAGGAACAGGCTCAGTTTCAAAACAAATAACGAGAAAGGGCCGTGGGATCCGGTCTGTTCTACGCAGGGATGTTGGAGAGCATAATTCATTAATATTAGGCAGAATGCTTTGAAATCCTCTCTAAGTGCGCACTATTACACAGGGACTTAGCACTGAAAGGGACCTCTGGGACCATCAAATTCAGTCCCTTGCTATCACAGGCAACCCCATCATATGATCGCATTCATCAAGTAAATCAAGTTCCACCTTAAAACTAGTTAGGTTCCTGTTCTTGTTTAATTAATGAAATGAAAGTTGTCATGATCTGGGATGGATACACTTTGTTTTGCAAAGTTGACAGTTTTTAAAAATACTTTTAAGGCACCAAAAACCAAAATCAGATCAAATCAGCGGTGTTAAGTGTATCACTCGTTTGGGTCGGCATGCAGTAATGTTTGTTACATTGATTTGTAAAAGTGAATTGTCATTTTGGGGCCTGGCTTTCTAAAGAGTTTAGCACCTGCTAGCTCCCATTAAAATAGCATTTGAATGGCTCTTCATTTTGCAGACTATGCATTATTTAAAACACTATTCATGTAAAATTGAACACATGCACCAGTGTTTTCTGGGTCAGGTTCTAAATCAGTCATGTGTCTGCAGCCACCAGAAAACACTCTGGACAGAGTGCATTTTTGACATCATTTCAAGTTCTGAAAGGAATCTGGAATATTAAGTGCATCACTCTTGGCATTGCCATACTCAGTGACACCTGCTGTGTGAAGCCATTGTTATTTTAAAATAAAATAGTTCTATCCTTTTTTTCAGTAATTTTATTGAGCAGACAAAAGGAAAATTTAATCCAACAGCTGGAAAACGTTACCCAGCAGTTGAACATTTGCCAAGCCCAGAATGCAAACGCCTCAGAGAATCTATAGCATCTGATACAGGAGAAAGGTAAACTGTATAGTAGAGCCTGATGTCTCCATAGGAATGCTTTATAGTTGTAGATCTGTTGAATTTGCAATTTACCAGCCAACCGTTCAACAGCCATTTGACTGTAAATTCCATAGTAATTGAAGCAAAGAACAACTGTGGGTAAATGATAAGGGAGGATATAACTCCGCTTTACTGATTTGGCCAGCTGATGATTTGGCAGGTGGTGGGTTTCCAAATCCCCAGCCACAAAAGGTTGCACCATTTATGTAGAGATGCAATGGAGTAATGGCATGTGTTTGGTTTTTTTGAGGTCACAAAAGCAGCCCCTGTCCAGAGAGGTGGATACATCAGGGACAAGCCTCTTACCTCTTTTCCGATGAAAGCATCTCCTGGCAAAGATGTAACTCCTTTTGCTCCTCTCAAGAGTCCAGGTTTCTTAAGATTGATGGCAAGGAAGAGCTGGTAAAAGCGACTCTCTTTTTAAACACCGGTGGAAACAAATGGATCAGAATTAGGGCCTTGATCCTTCATGAATAAAGCAGGAGAAATGTCATTATGTGGCTATAAAACTAGTGTAAATGAAAGGAGGATTATGGACCATCTTGTGGCCTCGCTAGCACCATGGCACTTGCATTCGTGTGCCTGCTGCCTATCTGGGGCGACCAGATATCCCTATTTTATAGGGACAGTCCCCATTTTTGGGTCTTTTTCGTATATAGATTCCTATTACCCCCCATCCACTGCCCCGATTTTTCACACTTGCTGTCTGGTCACCCTACGCCCATCTCACAGGGAGGCAGAAGCTGAACCCACAGAGTGGCTACTTCCCCGCAGTGGGTGGGAGGGACTAAAACAGGGTGGGAAGGGGGTGGAGCCTAGGATACCACCCTCCCAATATACTAGCTGGTACAGCTGCAAGTGACCATCTGGCAGTTTACTCCTCCTCACAGCAGTGGAGGGAGTGGGATGGAGACTGATTCCCCAAGTCACAGTGTCCTTCCCAGGCTGTTTACGGGGTAGCACAACCTGCTGCCCCTTATGCTGGGAGGCAGATTGTAACGTCATACTCTACTCCCATGTTTGTATTGTCTACTGTGTTCATTGGAAAATAGCTCACCAGGACAGAAAGATACCTTAGGTTAAGGCATAAAAAGTGGCACGAAAGAGGCAGAGTTAAGGTTGTTTTGAGGCATTTAATGTTTGAATCCCCAACCTGGATTTTGCATTACAGTTATCGGATTATATTGAGTTTCCAGCTTCACGCCACAATTTCAAAACTCTGCAGCTGCCTTTGGCTGCTGAACAATACAATCACCTTCAGCTACCCAGCCATCACTCTAGAGCTGAGACTGAGAAATGTAGGCAAAAATCTAAACCTGCAGCATACGTCTGAGAAAAGTTGGTACATTGATTAGTGATTCTTATTTACATTTATTTATTCTGCTCCAGCAGCATGGAGGGATGTTAAAGTGCATATATATGTAATTTATGTCCACTTTAAGGCCTCTTTACATTGATGCAATGGTGTAAAATGCCTTAGTTTAAACAAGAATCAGAGCCATTTACATCAAAATCTACTGTAGCTATTTTTTTCAAACTAGGCCTTTTGTTTAGATCATCTGTGATTGCAGAGATCTATGAAATGAGCCATGTATGAATAAAACATATTCAAGAGCCTTTGAATTAATGGGGGCAAAATTTCTCATTAGGAATTAGCAGGGATCTGGATATACTTGTCAACCTGGTTTAACATAGACATAGCTATATGGATTTTGCTGAAATGTTCCTTTAAAACAAACAAAACAAAACAAAACAAAACAGCAGGTGTGGGTTGAGATTCAGCCTGGCGAACTTCAGCCCCACGGGGTGTGTTTGAGGAAATTCGGGGTAGCTGATGGGGCAGGTTAATATACTGGGAGCATGAGCCAACCGCAGTTATTGTGTCATGTCTAGACTAATCCAATGCACTAGGAGTTGGGGATACTCTACTCATCTGTTTATTCACACCGAAGGGAATTTATGGTCTGTCTTTATTCTCGTGCAGGATTTCATAAAAAAAGCTTCCTATCAATACGGTGAAGATTGCCGAGGCCTTCCTATTATTTCCCATTCTGGATTGGATTATCATACGACCCCAGCACCAAGAATTGGGTCTGGAGGGATGGCATGGCTCTGTCCTCTAGCCTGTAAGTCTCTGGCGCTAAGACATCCTCTGGGATGAGCCAACGTGTAGCACTAACACCTGTATGGGCTCTGCCAGGGAACGGTGAGCCGCCGACGTGTCCATCAGCCCCTTTCCCACCACTCCTCCCCACCTGGAGAGCACCAGTGCCTGACTGCAGCCCCTAAATTGTGGGGAGCTTGCAGGTGTATTTACGTCACCGTGGTGTTGTTAGGGTAGGTCTACACGGCCATTATATGTGGCAGCTGACGCGGGCTCAGGGGTGGTTTAATTTGGGGTTTCAGACTGGAGCTCAGGCTCTAGGAGGGTCCCCGAGCTCAGGCTGCGGCTTGCGCCGAGCTGTCTACACCCCAATTAAACAGCCCCATGACCCTGGGTCAGCTGCAGGTGTCTAACTTCTGGGCTCAATATCTGCTGTTGGGGGCCCTCCGTTAAGCCTGCATCAGCTTCCATGGATAGAAACCCAGGAACAAGCCAAGCCATTGGCTTGACACCAATAAGGCACTTTTGGATGGTTCAGGATGAGAGGTGCTAAGCAGGCATGGGGAGATAAATGTGCCCTGATCACCATTCCCTGTGACAGGGTAACAGGAATTTCTTAGGGGCTTGAAGGAAGTTTTCGGGGGGCGGTGTTGCTGGTGGTGTCTGTTATTCTGTGACTGCACTTGAATTATAATATGCCATTTAACTAGCACTAGCAGCTGTGGTAAATGTGCTGATTCAGCATTATTTGTAGTCTGCCTAGAGGCCTCCCCCTAGAAGACTCAGTCTTCGACTGGCCTGTGTCAACACCTGGGTCCACTTCGACCATCCCAGAGCCCGAACGGAACCCCTGCTTTCTGTTTTCCAGCTTTCACATCCCAGGAGGCCGCAGTGACGATTTCCAGAGCGGTACTTGTGCTTATTTCCAAGGAGAGAACGCTATGTGGAGCCATAAGGACAAAACTTAAGACCTCAGAAACTTAGTGTGTGTCTACAGTTCTATTCCCAGTTCCTTGTGCTGTGTTATTACTGTGCTATGTCTGAGGTAATGAATTTAAACAATTGTTAATGAAATCACACACAGAACAGCCATGAGCACTTCTCCATGCACTTTATTTTTATTAGATGTGTGTCGATAGTGAGAACAAGACAAAATTTAGCATTCAGAATAAATCAGATTAGATGTTTAAGAATAGATTCTCCAAAGACAGTTAGCTGGCGACATCACATTTGGCATAAATAAAAGAACTTAATGCCAGAGTGGCCTGATTTTTAAATCCAAAAATCTGGGGCGCCTCTCCAGAGAGAGAAGGAGAGGGGAGGTGCTGGCGAGCTCCATGGGAGGGTTTTGGCATTGGGGTATCTTTGTGTTTGCATGCAGCACTTTTGAAAGCTGGCAGAGAAGACGGACATTAGACAGCGCACACCATGAGATGGGGGAAGGCTTCGTGCTTTGTGAGGGATAACTGGGGAAGCAGGTCACTGGGAGGGGAGGTATGTGCTCTTGTTTCTCCTGCCTCAGCTCCTTTCCCCTGCCTCCCACAGCCTCTTCCAGTCCTGCACCCCATCCATTGCTTTGCTTGGAACTGTCTATACTGGGTCAGAAAACCCTCCCTATCTGAAGGACACCATGTATGTCTATCATGAGCAGCCTCTATCCCCCAGGGTGTGTCTACGCTGCAATCAGACACCTGCGAGTGGTCCATGCCCGCTGATTTGGGCTAAGGGGCTGTGGAATTGCCATGTAGACATTTGCGCTCAGGCTGCAGCTGATGTCTACACTGCAATTAAGTAGCTCTTCAGCCCAAGTCAGCTGGCATGGGCCAGCCACAGGAAATTCCAAGGAGGAAAGGGGCAGAGATCCAGAACCTCTTCCTCCTCCTCGCCCTATTCGGAGAGCTGACATTCAGAGAGACAATCCTGGGTCACGTGGGCAGGAGTGAAAGAAGAGAGACTGGGGACCAGATCCATGGCCAGGGTCAACCTGCGTATGGTCTCCAGTGGAGTTACACGGATTTACACCCGCTGGGGATCTGGCCCCAGAGGAGCCAGGATCCCTGCTCAGTGTTTGCTTCTTGCACACTGGTGCTGGAAGTCCATGTTTCATAGGCCCCGCTTAGGCTCTGAATTAAACACTTTGAGGGGAGCGTGGGAGTGACCGAGAGAAGCTGAGCTGCTCCCACTTGCTATTTTTTGCTTGGCTGCACAAGCAGGTTAATCGCATCCAATGCGTCGGGAGAGCGGTTTGCAGAGGAAACAGCGACCGATGTCAGCCAGCCCCTCACCTCACCTCGAAAGTCCCTCTTCAGTGAGTGCTTGAGGTAGCGGCAACGGAGCTAAGTTTGCAGCAGGAGGCGAATGTGTTCAGCCCTGTTTGAGCTGCAACTTGCTGTGGATTGTTTTTGATACTATGCAGAAGTGGGAATAGACCATAAACTGCTGGAAGCCAGAAACCATTTTGCAAAGAACTGCCTCAACTTCAGAAAGACTGTGAAACTGCCTACCCAGAAGGCTATTTACATGGCCGTCATCAGTTTTACTGATAGGGAACCGAGGCCCAGAAAGAGTAAGGCCCAGATCCTCATAGCTATGGAGGTGTCTAGCGCTCTTGGATTTCAGGGGCAGTTCGGTGCCAAAATACTACTGAGCATCTGGGTTTAAGTGACTTTCCCAAGTAAGTCTGTTGCACAGGAACTGAACCTGCATGTCCTGAGTTCTAGTCCAAGGCCCGACCCACCAATATCCTACCAGTTGGATGGGAAATACAAGCCCCCATAAAGGAGAGTCTTACAGAAGACATGGCTTCCAGAGTGCTCCTAAATAGTGAAAGCAAATGGTCACAGACAGCGCAGTTTGGCCTACGTATTCCACCAGCGCTAGCCCTTGACAGAACAAAAATTGGACAAGCTCAGATATCATGGAAAACAGCTCTCTTGCAATATTTCCAAAATAGCTGCAAGCGGAAAGTACCAGAAATCTCCAGACAAAACCTGTTTCGATAGGATCTCTAGTAGGTGAAGATGATGTGCACTGATTTTCAACTGCCAGAGAGTGCCACTGCTTAATTTAACCATCAGACACATATTGCAGGGCAAAAAGAAGCTTATGAAAGCCCTAGATTTTTGAGGAATATCTTGGAGCTATTGGCCAATTTGATTCTATTGTGAATAATTATGAACTTGTTTTCCAATGACATTTTGTCCTCTGGCTTGGTGTATAATTTAGGAAAAACAATATTGCAGATGACTTTCATATTTTCCATTAAGCAATATTTGAAGTGCTTTTTTCCCCAACTCTCAGTGGAGGTTTCACTATCGAAGTGGATCCATGTTCTGTAACAGTTGTTTTCACTAAACCCATGAACGCTAGAGGTGGTTAGGGATTCGGGAATAGGTGTGAATGACATAATAAAGAACACAGCAGTAATTAGTCCCTTATGCTACATTTTTAGATGTTCTGGCAAAATAACCCTCGGACTACTACTAACAATCTGAACACTTTTTGATGAAAATTAGAAGCGCTTCTCAAAAGTAGAGTCAAATCTCTATCAATTGGCCAGAAGGTGTAATACCTCTTAACCAAGGCCTGATATGCTACCTGTTCTTGCAATGAACAGTACGTTAGAATAATGCCACTGAAATCAACCAGTTATTTTGTGGCATAAGATGCCACCCCTTGTAGATAAGGGTGTCAAAACCTGGTCCTAAAAGGAGACCCACTTACTACTGGGTAATTAATAGAACTGGTCTGGAATTTTCTGATAAGGTGTTTTTTCATTGGAAAATGTTGATTTGTTGAAATGAAACTTTCGCAGGAAAGGATTTATCTTATTAAAAAAAAGGCTCCTGTTTAGAAAAATGTTGGTAAAAAAATTTCAAAGTCAACCAAGCTTCCTGTTTTGACATTTTCAGAATGAATATTTGGGGTCTATTCACAATGACTTATTTTTAAAATTTTAGTTAATTTATACTAAATTTTTTAAAAAAAATTATTTAAAAAAGGTCAAAATTGAAACAAAAGCATTTCAATTGATCTGATCTGAATTGTTTTTCGATTAGTTTGTGAAAAAGTTTGTGAGGTCAACTTTTCATCTCATTTCAGGGCAGAAAAATGTATGAAATCTCAGTCTCTTCTGGGATGGGAAATCTATTTCCATCTCTGTCGTAGTAGTTAGATCATATCCAAATCCTCTGGTGCCTTTACAGTCTGCCATGGCAAAGGGCTGGCAGTGCCTCGAGGAATCACGATTCCTTCTCTGCTCCCCCTTGTTCTGACAGGGAGTGGAGGAAACAGTCATTTACTAATGGCCCCAACCAGCAGCAGACTATAACCCTGCCTCTCTCCCCATTGTGGTTTCAGTTCAATTCCTGGCTCTGCCACAGAATATGTATATGACCATGGTCAAGTAACTTAATGTGCCTGTGTCTTTGTCCCCCGCACACCCTCCCCCTCAATCTGTAACATTAGGAGAATAATCCTTTCTCCCCATTACCCCTTCTTTTTGTCTCTTGCTTGTTTAGATTGTAACTTTGTAGATGCAGGACCATCTCTCACTACATGTATGTACAGGGCTGAGCACTGATCTTGGTTGGCCTCAGGGTATCAATATGACCTTATTTAATCACCACCACCATGCATAGGCACACATTCTGTGCAAATCTAGGCAGTTAGCAGGTTAAGAGTCACCTGTAAACAAACATGTGTTCTATAGCTATGAGAGAGGTTCTTAGCCAACCATGCCCTTAAACTGCTGTTGAAAATAAAAACCTTGATGGAAGAAACCAAATTAGAGATCAGCCAAATAAGGTGGATTTTGTTTTTTTAAGGCCCCTCTTAATATAAGGTGAAATTCTGGTCCCCTTGAAGCGAATAAGCTGTTCTGCAATTGACTTTTGTGAGGCCAGCCTTTTACCCCAGAGCGTTAAAACTATCTGGTTCATTAATGAAATGTACAGACATCAAGCTGTATGGGAGTCCATAGCTGGTGATTTAGGCATATGTGGAATATATCATAGGATCAGGGTCTTGGAGTGCATGCTTTGATTTTATTCCTGGCAATAATAATATATCAGGCTAATGGTCTGAGTGAAGTCACATTGCTTGACGATCTTCATTATTTTCCTTTCACCATTTTTGAGGACTTTTTGTAGAGGGCAGGGGTTGGTAGTGGGATAGAAAGTGGCTAGAATTATGTTTTAAAATTGTTTATGCTTCTTGTTAACTGATTTTAATGTAAAGTAAGATTCAAATCTGATTTTAAAAGATAGAATTCTAGATCATTTCTAACACTGAAGTATAAACAAGAGCTCTGTGTAGCTTGAAAGTGTCTCTCTCACCAACAGAAGTTGGTCCAATGTAAGATATTACCTCACCCACCTTCTCTCTATACATCCTGGGACCAAAACGGCTACAAAAAATAAATAGCTTTGGGGATATGAACCACCATGGAGCATGATGCACTTCATCACAAGGGCTGGATTCTGATTCGGGCTATTAGTAGCCTTTGGCATGGGCTTTAGCTAGGCATAATTGACTATGCGGTGCAAGGCCTAGGGACTTCTAGCTACATGTTTTAACTGCCTCTAACAGAACAGCAGGGGGCAGCAGATACCATTCTTGCACAGATGGTTCACACAGGGCTTGCAAATCCTTCAAGTCAGGGAAGAGGGAAAAGTAATTAAGACTGGTTTATGTGGTACTGATTAATCTAGTTATAATTAGAGCAAGCCCTTTGTACAGACCCCCTTATCTCAGTTTAAAAGTGTTACTTCCATGATGTTTCTAAAGGGTGGCAGGAACTAGACGAGGACAGGAGTGAAGTTCCACAGACTGCCTGTGTGACTACAGACAAATTACTTATGGCTAGATCCTCGAGGGATCCCCATCATTGAAGTCAACGATGCACTGCTTAAATAAATCCATTCCCAAGTGTAGTAAAACCAGGGCAATTTTGTCAAGCAGGCAAAACTTTAGAGATGTCTCTGGTAAGTCTACACTAGCATGCAGACATGAATCACGCAAACAGAGTGGATCACCCTGAGCTAAGCCAGAACTATATACACCCTCTCTTTAGTGTAAGTATTGCACAATTCAGGAAAGCCAAGAACGCAGTTTATTCCAAAAGTCCTTGTACAGAAACCCTCACAAAACACAACAAACATATGCGCTTACCTTTTGTGGAGCTGTTTTACTACTGTCACGTGCCGATTTACACTACGAGGCGGAGAAGCTGTACAGCTTCCATCGCACAGAACTGCTACGCAGTGAACGGCAGGAGACGGATGAACGTAAGGGTGAAATCCTGGCTCCATTAGAGATAGTGGCAAAACTTCAATGGGCCCAGGATTTCACCCTTAAAGATATATAAATATTCTACTGACGTTTGCAATTCAGTGCCGTTCCCCAGCATTCTAGAGACTGTTTGTTCTTTGATATTCACTGCCTTGATTTTCTACTGCAGTTACATTACATCCTTCCTGCGCTAACACTGGTGCATGGGACAGAAGTTCATCTTTTCCATTCCTCCGGCATTTGCTGCTGCTGCCTCTATCTGCTCTATGGCCTTGAGATAGACTGTTCGGTCCTCTCTGCTCAGGGGTTCTTCTTAAGATTTCTCTTGGGTGCCCTCATTTCTTTGCACCATTTGGTTTCCTTTGAGTACATGCTTTAAATATGTCCAGCACGTCCTCCTAATGCGAGTGGAGTCAAGCTGTGGTTGGTAACTTCTTGGATCTCTTAGTCGGTGATGAAGTTTTTCCAACCAGTGTCCGGAATCTTCTGTAGGAAGTTATTTTTGAAGGCCTCTGGTTTTCTGGCCATAGGTGCAGCAACTAAGGGTGTGACAGGTGCTGTAGCACCCCCAGGTTGTATGTGCTGCTGGTGGCCCTGCAACCAGGCCTCCACTACCCAGCCTGGGGCCTGGGGCCCGGCTGCCAATCCCTGACACCCACACCTGGGGCTCCACTTTTGGGTCGCTGGCCCTGTGCCTGGGGCCCCGCACCTGGCCCCCCATTCCTGGGGCTCTGTTCCCAGGATCCCGGCCATGGGCCTGTGCATGCTGGCAAACGCTTCCCCTACCCCAAATCAATGACACTGAGGGGAGCCTGCCATTCTACACATTATTCTGTGGTGGTCCTTAGTGTGAATTTCTGGTCTATACAGGAACTCTAGGGGCCTGAGTCTAGCCTGTTCTTCTCTAACCTTTGTAACACACTGGAAGGCTTTCCCTACAGAGTAACGCATCTCTTCTCCAGCTATTACTGTCAACAAGATCATCCTTTCCTTTTGGGTATTCTGACATGCTTCTGCTGGTGAAGAGAGGTCTCCTCTCCCACCCCCCACGTCATTGATCCACTCTACCAATTTCAGTCGGGTGATGGTTACGTTTACCATTTCTGTTGTAATTTGATCGTCTCCCACTGTGTTATTTTCCAGCTTCTTGACGGCAGCTAGTACTTCTGATGTGTCAAGTTGATCAGGTCCACGTGTTTCATAGATATCTGGTGCTGAAGTAGGGCTGGGTCAATATAGGATTTCTTTGAACAGCTTTGCTCATCTCTTTCTGTTCCACTTCAATTGCAAACATCTTTCCATCTTTGCTTTGCATTTCCTGTTTTGACGTTTCCATGCAGGGCTTTATTCAGTTGGTAAATGGCTCTGTAGGTTCCTATCATAGCAGCAGCTTCAGCTGCTAGGTCTTCAGCATATCTTCATTTCTCTTTCCTTGTGTAACTTCTGTTTTGCCTACTTCCTTGTACTTCTCCTTTTCTCCGCCCTCTCCCCCCACACCAATATTTCCTTGGTCTTAGCATTCAGCATGTTTCCTTTCAGTACTTTTCTTTCCTAAAGGAGATGCCAGATCTCTTGGTTTATCCAGTTCTTACTCTATGTTGATATCCAGCTCTGACTGCTGCAGCCGGAATGACATGGTCTTTGAGCACTGCCCATTTTCCTTCATATCCAGGCTGTGTTTTGCCTTCTTCTACCTCCAGCAGTAGCTCAAATCTCCAGCCTGAGTTAAGGAACAATTTCTCACAGTACTCTTTTCTTTTCAATTTCATAGTGTTGATTTTACATCCCATTTACTCCAGAGGAGGAGTGGGTCTTTGACGCAGCACTCAGTTTCTACTGGTGTAGGAGTTTTAACTAGGTCAGCCCTGGACATGACGACTAGGGCCTAGTTTTAAAGATAGGTGCCCAGCAAGAGCCAGATCACCAACTGATGTAAATTGACATGGTGTAACTATTTAAGTAAATGGAGCTACACCAATTTCCACCACCAGAGGGTCTTTGCTCTGTCAAGACCACACTTGTGCCTGCAAATCAGCTACCTCTGCCTTCCTAGTTAGAAGTGTAGTTATTTGGGAAGGCAGCTCCAGGACTGGCATGCACCGATACTTGCCCATCTATTGAGCGGCATGTGGCAGGCACAGAACATTGTGCAAATCCCTCTACAAATCCCATTCTGCCAGACTTAGGCAGCCACTGAGCAGGAGTTGAGGCTAAGGTTATGTCTACACTAGGAGCCAGCTCATGCAGACACTCACACTATGGGTACATCTATACAACCCGCCGGATGGGCGGGTAGTGTTCGATGTATCGGGGATCGATTTATCCCGTCTCATCTAGACACGATGAATCGATCCCCAAATTGACACCTGTTCGCCACCTTGGCAGAGTGGAGAACAGGTGTCAATGTTGGAGGAGTAAGAGGAGTTGACGGGGGAGCCATCGCGGTCGACTCACTGTCGTGAGGACGGCCAGGTAAATCGAACTAAGATACATCGACTTCAGCTACGTGAATAGCCTACCTGAAGTTGAATATCTTAGTTCGAACCCCCTCACCCAGGGTAGCCCAGGCTTAACTCTCATTGAGCCAACACACTAAACCATACTGTAGCCACAGTATCAGGCAGCGGTGAGCAGGAGCCTGGGCCCGCCGTGCTGAGTATGGGCCCCTGAGGCCCAGACGGGATTGTCGAGCTAGGAATCCCAACTAGCTTCAGGGGTAGACAGGTTACATTTTGACTTCAGGTGCTTAAAGTGGCAGCGAGGTGCCAAAATCCCTTTATGGCTCTAGCCCCATGTGCTTTTGCGACCCTTTCATCATTCTCTGAACTGGAGCCTTTGCTATAGTTAGGCCATGGGAATGCCTTTGCCGCGCTGGGCGGTTTCAGACATGGGGGAATTTGCCGACACAAATAAGGTGATCATCAGCCTTTCACAAAGCCAGGTTTCTTACTCACCTCCAAAAGACTCCCTGTGAAGAGAGGGCAGCAAGTTGCCAGGAAAAGGTTTTGCAAGCACTAGGATTTAATTCAAGGAAGTCAGATGCTGCTTTGGGTTTTTCTTGGAACAGAGCATGATTAGGGCAGGCATTTTCAGAATTCCAGCTCAACGGATAGTCAGTTTCCCTTTCTAGTCTAGCACTACGGACAATGGACTTGTTCTCAGTACCCTTGTATTTATTAAAAGGGTGCTTTCATGTTGAAGACTATCTAAAAAATGTTACTTATGGTCTGCTCCCTGTGTCAATGACTTATAAAAAAAATCTTTTCATTAGCTTTTCATTCCTGTTAGCCCTGCAGAGAAAGGTGCAAATCCTATTCTACTTTGTGCAGCCTTAATAGAATCAGCTACTGAACTCAAGTAGTTACTCCTGGGGAAGCCCCTTAAAGCCTAGGAGATGGTGTAGCTGAGACATGAAGGGCATAATTGGAAGACAATAGGATTGCACAGGTGTAGGTTAAGGCCTTATTTAGTCTGCCAAATTTTTACTGCTGGTGATGGTGGTTTCTTAGCATCAGCTCCTGGCTTGGACAGAGCTCCACCAAGGAACGTCCAAGATGGCTGCCATTTTGTCCAGTACTCCAAGAACTGAAGGGGGCACCTCCTGAGCTGAAGACAAGGCTCACCCCAGAAAGAGCTAAAGAAACAAGCTCTCAAAGTGAGAGTGTAATGCACTCACATCCTCTGTGCCCTGGGAACAGATGTCGACAAAGCCCACATTGAACAAGGGGGTTACTCGCTACCTCAAAAAATAGGCATTTGGAGCCTGATCCAAAGTCCATCAAAATCAATGGAAGTTTTCCCCTTGATTCCAATAGGCTTTGGAACAGGCTTGTAAATTAAGCAGAATCTGGTTTTAGGGCAGACACAAGTGAAGTGAGTCTCAAGAGAAATATAATGAATCAACCCATGCTGCTCTACTAGAGAGAGAGGTGGGCGAAGAGGACTTAAGGGCAAAGAATAACAGCACACCACACACGTCAAGGGAAGGAGAAACAATGAAGTACTCTTTGATGAGTTACAAAAACAACATGCTGCCATTAGAACAGAGACGTACCAAACAGCTTGGAACGCAAGCCGGATCTTTGGAGAGCAGAACTTCCTGCTGTTTCAGATAGTTCTTTGGCGCCTCTTTATCCCGTGGAGAAAAGCCATCCCTGTTTCTTGTTTTTGCCATGGCTTGTGATATGGTGTGCAGGGGATTGAGGGATCATTCAGTCGTGTCAAGTAATCAGTCTTCACAACATGATGTGACATGAGGACTACTTTCAAAATAAAGCTCTCTTTCATTGCAGGCCTCCTTAGAGCTGTGTAATTTATCAACATGATGGAAAACGTTCATTACAAAGGATTCTGCTAACTGCTCTCCTAAGAGGATATATTACTTAAATAAAACAAAAACAAACCCCAGCAGGCTAAAAGCAGAGTGAAGTCATATTGGAAGAGAGTAGGAAGAAGAGAGAATTGCCTAATGGAAGACATTCAGAGGCAAACTAGAGACTATGCAAGAACCATGTTCACCATGTCATTATAGTTTCATGGCAAGAAGGCTGATAAAAAGTTGATGAAAATTGTCCTTTTGAAAATGGGAACATGAACATTTTCACTTCAATTTTTTTTTATTTGGCTGAAATTTTTCAACAGCTGAAAACTGATGATTGTTTTGTTTGGGGTTTTTAATCCTAAATGGGGAAGAGGGGCATAGAAAAGGAATCCAAAAACTGCATATCAAGCTTTTTTCCCCACCCAGTTGTTGAAAATGGAAAGTTCAGTTTGGTCAATTGAAAAATCAAATTCCGTTAAAAAAACCATTTTGTTCAAATGTGGTTTGTTTGGAAAAAAAAACTTGCTATTTTTCCAGCCAATTCTAACTGGAAACAACCTATGAAGGTTTGGATTTCAGAGCTGAATTGGAAAATTTGAGGGAAGGGACATTATAGATTATGTAGGTATGCAACATGCTTTGTCAGTGTTTTGTTACACTTGCTGAAGTCCACAGCAGTTCAAAATTTGGTCCATAAGTAAGGAGAGGACCAGGATCTCCAACCCAAAGCACAGGTTTCTATTCCCTGGGCTAAAAGACTAACTCTGTCAACCGAGAACAGAAGGAAACAGCCATTGCCTGTGGATCAAACACTGGGTGGGGGTGGGGGGGCTGCAGGTAGTACATTTTGCCAGCATGGTTACACAAAAATAGAGGAGTAAGCCATTTATATGAGATCATTTTTTTTCCCATTCATTTAATGAGGCAGCAAGTGAGACGGGTACAGTGGAATGGAAGGTACCTGCCTGTCCTGACACAGAAGGTATTTCTGTCTTATCTTTTCCACACCTAAGGTGTGATTCTGGGAGCTACAAAAGGCCTTCAGTGCCAGCAGTAGGATATGAAGATGTCCCCTCACTGCTGAAAATCAGGATTTATCACCTGCCACTGCCCTCTGGTGGATGGGGATTCCCCTGGGAAAGGGGAGAAGGCCAAGGTATCTCTCTGCCCCAGCAATCCCCAGATGCCAGAACAGCATTTTGGGGTGGAGGTAAAAAATAATAATAAAAAAGTCACAGCAACAATTACAGTCAGTTTCAAGCTTCTCTAGCCCCAATACAATCTAGGTAAAGTCCATAAACCTGATTTGCCTGGGTATGGTCATTCAAAATGCACCACTTACCCCATTCTTTATTAATATTGACCAGCAAAGACTTAAGGACAAAGTAAAAAAACATATGCAAGTCATAGTGTGCAGGTGTCAAAGCTGCAGAAGGGGGTTGGCTGTCCAGGGGAAATCAGACATCTCAGCTTAGGCGTTCAGGGAACGAGAAAGTATATTTTAGCATGGCCTAGTAGACAGCATGCTGCAGTGGGATGCAGGAGAGCTGGGTTCTGTTCCTGGCTCTGGCCTGGGCAAGTCACTTCACTGCTCCGTGCCTCAGTTTCCCCATCTGTAAAATGGGGATAATGAGCCTGATCCCTTTGTAAAGTGCTTTGAGGTGTGCTGATGAAAAGAGCTAGTATTATTAACAAGCACCATGTCATCTCTCCACAGTACCACAAGGTAGCAGTATTTTCTAATCTTAGTAGGTTAAATTACATAGGCATAGGGTACCGCTGGTTTGCGGCAGGGAAATCAGGAGAATGCTCTGCTTTAACACTGATGGCATGATAAGGCCCCATGTGTTTCAGGCCCCTTGTTTTAAAAAGGTGCATTGACTTTACAGGACTCCCCAGCGGTTGTTAAGGGCTGCAGTGCAGCACCCTACAACCTAGTTCTGAGCCAGCCTCTCTCCAGAGCCACACTGTAGAATACCCTAGTAATTTCTAAAATCCCCTCTAAAAGTCTTCCTATGGCTGTCATGGGGTGCGCTGCTCACTCCAGGTGGTGCCTCCTTCTGGCTGTTCTGGGGATTCTCTCTCTTGCAGATCTAAGAGACCCCTTGCAGCCTCCCACCTCTTTGTCCTCCATGACTCCACAGCCCCCTCTCACTCCAGCTTACTCTTGGTGACTCAGCCCTCCAGCCAGATTATGGGCTTGCCCCTTCTGGGGTACAGAACCTCAATGGACCAGCTGTCCCAGGCACGGACACGGTCAGTGGCCAGTAGGGGACCCCAGGCCTGCCCATCCGCTACTCCAGGTTCCATTTCCAGGCACCCTACAACACAGACAAAAGTCTGCTCAGTTTTCAGCCTTGCTGCTTCCCCCTCCCCAGGCTCTTCCTATTCTTTCCCACCCTTCTCTTTCCTGGGCACTCCCTTTATCAGAGCCAAGCTCTTCCTCTTCCCCAGGGGGGTTCTTCCCTAACACAGACAGCAGCTGTAGACTTCCTCACTGCAGTCATCTCTAGGGCCAACTTCCTGGCTTTATACCTGCCCAGCCCCATCAATGGCTCAGCTGAGCTCTGTCTTCCAATCATGGGCTGCTTCTCTGGCCCCTCCTGTGTGGCCTGTCTCACTAACTGGCCTTTCCTTAGTCCTTGCAGGGCTGAGGTGGGGTGAGAGACTCATTAAGCAAAGCCTGGGAGGGATTAGTAGAGCACTTTTATTTAAAGACAGGTCCCAGGGTTGTATCAGGAAGTTCTGAATCAGCCCTCGCATCTGACTGTGCTTGTAAGGAAAGTATTAAACTATTTCAGGAGATGCCATGGGGGACATTAAGGGAAGCACAGCTTGATTGAGGAAATCCTAAATTGTTTCAGCAACGGGAGGTCATAATCTTACTCAGCCGCTCAGGTTTTGAAAACCATACTTCTGAAAACAAAGGTTCATAGGAGATATCAAGACAATGACATTTTCACAGAGTGCCATGACTGGAGACCATTGTTTAGGCTGCAAAGTCAGACAGGAGAGGAAATCTGGCTCTTTAAAGTCAAAAGCGACCACCTAGGAAGGAAACAAGGAGCCAGAGACTCACCTTTTCCAAGACTGATTCTCCCCAGCCCCAGCTCATGTGGATCATAGCTAGTCCCTAGAATTGTGGGGTGGAGGGGACATTGGACTAGGATTAAATCTCAACTCCTTGGGTTATCTTTGGCAAGTTGCTTAGATTCTCTGCACCTCTGTTTCCCTGTCTGTAAAATGGGAACCATAATACTTTTCTCCCATCCTTCGGCTGTCATATTTAGACTGACTTATGTTGGTGAGACTGCATTTTTGAGATTAGAGTTTTATAGCTTATTACAGCCATCTAACACACTAACAACTGCCACTCCCGTCCCGCTGCCTCCCTCCCCCGCTCATGATTGGAGGGACGTTAATGGGCCAATTCACTTTGAAATGGGCGTTAGTTTAGCGTAAGTAGTTATGTGTTCCCCCTTGTATTTAGCTGTGACATGGAGTACATCTCCCAGCCCTGAAGAAGACCTCTGTGTAAATTCAAGAGCTTGGTCTCTCTCACTAACAGAAGCTGGGCCAATAAAAGATATTCCCTCACCCACCTTGTGTCTCTCTCATCCTGGAACCGACGTTGCTACAACACTGCATATATTTAGACTAAAATCTAGAGCAGAGAATGTCTTACTATGTTTGTATAGTGCCTAACTCAATTGGGCTCAAACATCAGATGAAGCCTCTAAGTGCTTCTGTAATAAATCCTAATAATGTGAGTAAGAGAGATAATTGTGTAAGAAATAGCATCTCTTCTTAACCTAGACCTTTTACATTGTGTGGGAGGGTGTATTTAAAGTACAGTATGTTCGGATTCTGTATGGAAGAGTTGAGAATCTAATTCTGTCATAATAGATGGGAAATTAAATTAAATGCAGACAGTTATTCAAAAGGAGGCAGCTTTAAGTGGAAAGGAGAACAGAACACATTTGAGAATTGATCTAGAAAAATGTAAGTTCCCCAAAGCTCAGCATGCAGTGGCAGTGAACAAAGATGCAAGATTTACATGAGGTTAGCCCAGATGATCTGGTGGTGCTTCCTGGCCTTGCTCTAAAGTGTCAGTGACATACATACAATAGATATTAAAATCAACAAAATCAGAAGGGAAAAGAAATCAAACTTTGCTGACTAGAATACATTTTCAAAAGTTACTTAGAAACCCAAGTCCCCTGTTCAAAGTGACTTAGGCACTGGAACACCACCTAATGGGTATTAGAAAACTAGGATCTGGCTAGCCCTCAGAGCAGCTCTCATCAATGGCTGTTATCCAGGATGGGCAGTGACAGGGTCCCTAGCCTCTTTTTCCCAAAAGCTGGGAATGGGTGACAGGGCATGGATCTCTGTTCATTCCTCCTGAAGCAGGTGGCATTGGCCACTGCCAGAAGACAGGATACTGGGTTAGATGGACCCAGGTCTGACCCAGTACAGTTGTTCTTATAGGGGTAAGAGTTGTTGGATAGTGTCGAGGTTTACGCCCCCGAGTCTTGGGCAACGCGGCCTAATGGCCAGAATCGGTAGGCCTGCCCTTACTTCAGGATAGCCAAAGTCCGTAGGACTGCCCCGGTTACAGGGCAGAGCGGTTCAACCACCACAGTCCGTAGGATCACCCTGGTCGCAGGGCAAAGCAGGGTAGCACCCCAAAGCCTCTATAAGTGCCCCGGTTGCAAGGCAAAGCAGGGCAGCACCCCAAAGTCTGTATAAGCACCTCGGTTGCAGGGCAAAGCAGGGTAGTCACCCACCTAGGGATGTGGTGGCCTAGGTAGGGGGTCTGGGGCCCACCCACCTCCACCAGGCCCCGACCCAGGGCCCTAACAGCAGCTCAGTGGGGAGGTCCCACCGAAACACACTGAGTCTCTTCAGGTGGGAGATACCACTCCCCACACCCTCCCTGGGTCACTCCCTACTGGCTCCGCCATGGGGGTCTCCCAGGTGCCTCCGGATCCTCTGAGAACCTCCAGGTCAGTCGTCCCCTCCGGCGGCTCCCATCCCTGGGCTCCAGGCTGGTCCGAGGAAGCCTCTGACTCCGGCTCCTTTGGGAGCCGCGGCTGGTTCTCTGCCGGAGCTCCCCAGGCAGGTCCCTCTCCCTCAGCTGCCAACCCAGACTGAGCTGAGCTCCCGGCCTTTATACTGCTAGGGCACCTGGAGCATGCCCAGTACCTCGGGGGCAGGACTTCCACTGCCAGAGCTACTGGCTGAATCCCTTCCTCACTAGTGCGGGGTTGGCTAGCCCCATCACAGATAGCAACAGTTTCTATTCATTGCCAGACTCAGAGGGAGTTGAACCAGTGACCTACAGATGAATGGCAACATATGCTACATCTCATTGCTAACTCCCTAAGACATGCCAATCTACATCATGTAATTATGAAATTCTTAATGTTAACTCATTAAATTGGATTCTGTTAAACAGTTTTACTGTATATAAATGCAGCAATGTACCCAAACAATCCAAGTTCATGTCTTTGCCAGAACTGTATATAAAAGCAATTTAGGATAAATAGTGAAAGATGATAGGTCTGTCAGTACAAAGTAACTGCAGAGACAGATTCTTAGAATCAAATCAGGGCCATCTGATGGTTCTAGAGAACATTCACACCAGACACAATGAATTTTGGATGATATATTCAGGATATGGGTGATAATTTAGAAAAAAATTTGACACAACTTGTGATTTCCATATTGTTCACATTACGAAACCTCCACAGTTCTTTATAGTCACAGCTCCAGGATGAATCTCTGGGGAACCGTATTAATGGTGGGTGCATTTATGCTGGTCTGTTAAGTGTTACTAGCGCTGAGAAATCTAGAGAGTTAGGACCTGAATATCATGTCATTCTGATGATTACCTTGCTTTACTTCCTCCCTCAAATCAGATATGACATGCTTTTATCTGTAGATACCTCAGGAGCTGCCAGTTTAGGGATTAATGTTCAGAAGAACTGTAAAGCTTCAGATTGGAAGTGATAGAAAGTTGGGTGGAATTTTCCACTTAATTTTTTATCATGTGTTGGGTTGTTCTTGATTAATTTATTTGTTTTTAAGTGCTCAGACTTCATCTCCCTCAAAATATCAAGGGCCAAATCCAGGTATAGATAAAAATGCTGGATTTTTCTGTTTTGTTCAATGGAATTTTTTCATGGAGGCATCATAGAAGACTTTTTGGCAATGCTGCCATGTAAATAGAGAGAGGAAGGGGACAGGGTAAAACAGTTACATATTTATAATGTATTTGCATATGCATTATTATTTAGAGTCACAAGGTGGCACTGTTACAGATAGTATTAAAAGTTCTGCCCCAGCAGCAACACTCTGGCTTTCACCAGCCTTGGTTACTACTCACAAGGTGACTTCACACTCCCAAACTTTTCCCCCAAAGTGTGTGTTCTGCACTGTCCAGCCTCTCCTGGACAGTCAGGTAGTGCAGGTCCTTTGCCCTGGTAAAGGGTCAATATTCAACAGTTTGCTACTTTGGTAACTCCAGTTAAACAGGTCAGTCTGAACACAGCACTGGAGTACTTTAGATTAAAACTAAAAGTTTATTAACACAAAGAAGATGGATTTTAAGTGACTTCAGGTATTAAAGTCAGAAGTGGTTATAACAGAAAGATAAAATGCTTTCTAGTAGCTAAACTTAGAAAGCTCAAGTTGGTTCAAGGTAAAATTCTTACCGTTACCAGCAACATGGCTGACCAAATGCTCAGGTCAAGATCTCCCTCAAAGTCAAAGGACGGGTCCTTTTGTCTTCTTAGGGTTAGGGTTAGGGTTTCCTGGTGTGGTTTTGTCCCTCTCTTTTATTATCCAGCCAGCCTTTGAACTGCATTTTCCTGAGGGTTACCCCTAGATAAAGTTCATTCCAGCTGTGAGGAAGAAGACATGGAGTCTTGTGGTGAAAGAGGTTCCATGTCGTCGTTTGCCAAGATGCAGACTGATGTGTTACTGCCCCTACTTCGTTGCCAACGAGCAGCCACTTGACAGATGACTGCCAATCAACATTGACAATATCTGACTAGAAGTGTCTGGTCCTTTGAGAAACAGGTTTACTCCCCGCCCTAACCCAGACTTGTCTGATAAACACATTTTAGTCATAATTTCATAGCTCACATTTTGTATACATATTATAGAATACTAATGATCAGTGAGTTGTTTTTAAAATGATACCTCATAAGGCATATTTTATACAAAGATTACTACAGTAATGTGTAGGGTGTGAATACAGGGTGCTTTTGTTTACACCTACCCTTCAAAATTCACCCTAAACTCACTATTTGCCTTGGCATGTTTTGGAAGGTAGCATAAGGTGATTTGTACTGTCAAATGTTGGGTGGGGTAGAGTTTATGTACTATTTTTGTTTTTTATTTGCCTGTTCCCTATTTTCATTGTCCCCTATCCTGAGTTTCCCCATACCTCATAAAGCTCCTGGTTACTATATAACTCTGGGAATTGAAATAGCCATTTTTTCTGATTGACACTCCTCTGAAATAGGTTGTGTGTTCAATTTTCCCAAGGCACAAGCCCTCTGTGTTCTCTCCACTAGGAGGGGTTTCCTTGGGTGGAGGCACCAGGTGCCCTTATTGAACCAAGAACCCATAACCCTGAGGAGAAGAGGGAGAAGGCTGGAGCCACACCTCAGAGCTGGGTTATGTATGTAACCCTTTCCACAGGATTTCAAACAATGACGTTATTTTCCAGAAGATCACACATCTGTGAGAAGATGGAATATGGGTTACTCAATTAACTGCACAAAGCTCACACAAAATATAGAAGAACTCTGTGTAGTTCTATACCACAATCACCTGAGCATCTCAGTCAATTGACTTTATCTTCACAATACCCCTGGAGCAGCAAAGGAGGATGATCCTCAATTTAGAGATCAAAATCGAGGCATTGATTGAGCAATTTACCCTTGACCGTGCACAGAGAAAAAAAAAAATCAATCTGATCTGAGAAACGAGCACAGGCCTCTTGAATCCCATCTTAGAGTCCTATACACAACAACATCCTTCCCATTCTATGCCTAGCTCATTTTAAACAAAGAGTCAGCGACTGAGCTAGCGTAACCAGAGGCAGCTTCATGGATTTAGCTCAAAAGGGCTGATTCTCCACTGCCTTTCACCTTGCTTAGTCATTTATACCCAAGGAGAGTTGTACTGGAGATGACGGGAACTCAGTAAATGCTAGTGCAGTTCCCAGCGGTCTTCATAACTCCTTTTTGAGATTGATTCATTCCCATGATCCCAGGCAGCATGGCAGATTCCATTATGTAGAGAAAAATGTCATCCTCTTCACAAGATCTCACATGCACCAGACTTTGTGGTCATGTCACATGGAGGACACCATTTTGCTCTACAAATTGTCATCCTCCATGCAGCATGACAGTATGTACAGTGAATGTGAAGTCATCATGTTGCAAGGAGGACACTATTATATAGAATTAAATGGTGTCCCCAACACAGCATCAAATAGAGTGACCCCAAGTGGGCTCATGACCCATAGTTTTGGAACCATTGCACTACTCCGAGATCTTGAGAAGAGTTGATTTGCAGGGAGCATTTTAACAGATTCAGTGGGTGATGCATATTTACGGGCAGTGGAAGGGAAAGTTGATGGAAGAAGAGCATGGGGCAGAACAAGATCTTGAATGGATGACGTATCTTGGGTAGATCTAAAGGACTATTCATTCACAAAATTTAAGTGGAGGATCATACAGACTGGGCTATTATGGTCATAAATTGCCAGCAGTGGAGGCACCACCTAAGAAGAGTTGAGCAAACAGATTTTTTTGACTTCTTGTCAATTCTGGAAAAAAAAGTTTGTTGAACTGAAAATGATTTTGATTTGCCAAAAACAAAGCAGAACCTTTTTCTTCTTTTGGGTTGATCAAAAAGTTGACAAAAATTGAAATGCTGTGTTTTGATTTTGACTTAATACATTTGTTGTTAAAAACAAATTCATGAAAAGTGTTAAATGAGCCTAAAACTGAAGATATTTTTTGAATATGCCAAAATGAAACATTTAGATTTAACACAAAAGTTAAAGTTTTTCTGGAGAAAACAACTCAGTAATAACTGCATGGATTTGTGAAATGTTTGGGTGTCATCAAATATGCATTTTTCCACTGCAAAAAGTTTAGTTTGAAAACTTTTGCCAGGCTTTGCTCCAGAATCAAGTGAGTCCCAGGTGGGTATAAAATGCCTAGCAGATTGCAGTAGCATTTTACACCCAGTCTCATTTTTCACAGCTGTAGTTGACTGTACAAGGTACAAAGCCACTGGGAAATAGATCTACCCAGTTTGTTTCAATGAGGTTGCAGAGGTATAAGCAAGTGAAGAGTTGGCCCTGGATAACAAAGGATGAATCCTCCTCCAATGAGAGGACCTTCTTTCATAAAGGAAGCTACAGTGGTTGTTAGAACAAAGATTTTTTTCAGTGAGGAACATAAGCCTGCTACTGTATAATGGGGACAAGCATAGATGCAGATCAGGGAAACTATGCCTGATTTTTACTCTTTTCTTAATCTGAGTTTTCATAATCACTTTGCAACACAATCTTCCTTTTGCAGATCGGAAGTTAGCCAAAAAAGCCCACAAACAATATGTTGGCTTTACAACTGGCTACAGAATTTAGCACAAATTAATTCCAGACCAACTGCAATGGCAGTTTTATAGTCATTTATTTTGTTTAAAGGGCTAACTTCCAGCTGCTAATTTGTAAGAGAACAGGCTCTCAGCTAAAACCCCAAATGATCCATTAGAAATGGAACCATGTTTTTCTAAGCTAGGAACTTAACATTTTCTTTTTCAATTGAAGAGGGGTGTTGAAACAGTCATGACTTGTAAAATAGATCATGTCTATGAGGGGAAAAGGGTCTTTTTAACATGTGTTAACACATTGAAGTGTAGACAGCTGGTTGGCATTAACTTTGGGAGAAAGCACAGTGTTGACCTCAACCAGCTAATAAGTGTTAAAACTAGTGCTGGATAAAATTTCAGTTTTTTCTTCAAGGGGGAGGGGGAAAAAATGCAGATTTGGCATCACTAAAAAAGTTCTGAATGTGTCAATTTTGCTGAATTGTTTGGTTCATTTTTTTCTAAGCTATATTGTGTTTTTTGAAACAAAATGTGTCTTAGTTCAAAATGACTTTAAAAAACAAACTACTTTTAAAATGGTCAAAAATCAAAGCAAAACAATTAGTTCAGAAAAATAGCTTGAAATGATCAAGTAGTCTGTGGTACATCTGCCACTGTCTGTGACAAGAACTAGCTTTGTCATTGTAAGTAACAAATGTGACAGTTTCCAAATATGAACTGAGAATATTGTGTTGCTAGCATTTGCTCAAACCTGTAAAAATACCAGGCAAATTAGCAGTGCTTTTACGGGACCGTTTACATTTACAAAATAGCTGAAAAAGTGCACTGCTACGAGACAGGTTTAATCCCTGATCTTAATGCAAGCGCTTGAAATGGGTCAACGGGGCTGTACGTGGACATAGGAGTCTGCACAGGTGAAGTTGGCTGCAGGATCAGGACCTTGCTCAGTTCGACATCTTTCTAGCAGCCTGTATTCCAAATCGCTTTGCAGAGTGCTAAAGTTGTGCCGGGAATGTGAGGGGGAAGAAGCCAAACTCACGGTGCAGCTGAATCTGATCAGCCCAAAACAGCTGGGCAAGACTGGAACTTTCCCTGCATGGTCATGCAAGGGAGTGTTAAATGCCCCTTTTATCCCTGTGAGCCTTTTGTGCATTGCCAGTGTGGATGCATGGGGGGGGAAAAAGGCAGCCTGGGGCTACGTAGATGCATGAAGACCGGGCAGAGGAGTGGGGTGCAGGCAGAGCCAAGATTCCATCCTGCGCTGGCTGTTGTGGAGCAGGAAATATTCTGCTACTGGTACAGGTCAATAGCGGATTACGTCCCCCCAAAGCAAGAGAAAAACCAGGTGACCCTCAGATTCATAAATCCTCCCCAGGGCTGGTTCAGCTCCATGCCATGCCTTCCCCAGAGGGAGATGTTCATCTCGATCTTGCCCTGAGCAGTTCAGTATCAAACAGGTTTCATCTAGATTGCACTAAACTTCCTGGAGCAGCCATGTCTAAGGTCCATATGCAAACGCTCCAGGCTTTGGAGAAAGATGAATAAACCCCCACCTGCTCTACCGGGATGACTTTAATCCCTACTTGCCAGGAACTGTAAATATACCCACTGGAGATTTCAAAAGCAAGAAGCCTCATACAATGAGAAAACTCTGAATTCAAGGAGATGTTTAAACTCATCTAAATTATTTCGCCTGTGACAATTAGAGTGTTCAAATGAGTTGTGAAATGCTATACTCAAATATTTATCCATTGGAATCCCAGTCCAGCACTTGGATCTCCCCAGGAGAGGAAAAATTTGCAATAAAAATGGGAATTTAATCTCATTTGGGTCTCTGTGGCCCAGTGGCCCATAACCTTTCCTTTGCAGTATCAGTGTCTGTTGTACACTACCATTTCTGCAAACACTGCCTCCCTACAAGGGACTACAAAAAATGGTTCATGTGATGGGGATAGATAGCGGTCAGTTAACTATTACCAGGAAATCCTGCTGTGACATGTAAGCAAACAATTGGATTTGCTCTTGAAGGAAAGCTTAAATTATAAGGAGAGACTGCCATTGCCAAGATCAGATTTCTCCCCTCTGTGACTGGATTTTAGTCCAGAGTCACAGAATATATACAGATACTACAGGACACCCAAGGAAATCTAGGAGTATTTAAAGAATACTTTTGTTATTTCATGAAAAGATAGACAAAGACCCCTGGAAAGTAAAGATGACAAGAACTCAATGACTACAACTGTATGTAGTTCATTTTTATTCCTGTGGTAGAAAAAACCTTGCAGTTGAGAAAATACCACAATCAATCCTACAAGTCTTTATAAAAGTGAAAGATGTTCATATGGCAGGTATGAAAGGAAAAACTAGTCCAAAAAAAGAATTTACTCATCTCATACCCAAGGATCTGTCCCCTGGGGCATCATGTCTGTCAAACATCTGGAAGAGTAAGAAGATCAATCTCATTTTAGTGTAGATGTTATGACACTATTGCCCTCCCAGTACTACTGTATACCTCAGAAACATGGCAGAAGCCAGATGTTGAATGCATTCCACCAGCATTGTTTAAGAAGCATCTTGGGAATTCATTGAGAGATTGTGTAACCAGTGTGGAGGTGATGTGCTGTGTGTGTCAGCAGTTTGCTGACTGACACCTACATTGGTTTGGCCTTGACATCAGATCACCTTGTGGCAGAAGCACACAGTACATCCTAGCTTGAGTTCCGCATGGAGGGAAGAAAAAATGTGTGGAGGACAAAGAATGATCAGCCCGTGATAGGTCAAAAAGGCTGCTGTGGTCATGGAGACAACCTATGATGTAGTCAAACATCTTGCTCTGGTCAGACAGACAACAATGGTGAAAATGGGTTGCCTCATGTGTCACTAGACACAGGGGATTCTAGATACACCCCATGGGAAGTGACATACAAAAGGAAAGATAGTCTGGTAGTTATACTGGTAGCCTGGGTTCAATTTCTGCAGACATCTTTTATGACCTTGGGCAGTTAGTCTCTCTGGACCAGATCCTCAAAAGGTATTTAGCCACTTAACTCCCATTGGCTTTACATGGGTGTTGAAGATAAATGCAAGAAACTGAAGTGCTCGGATTAAAAATTTTTCCCTATATGTTGATCTTAGCCATATGGATTGGTTCTCAGATATATGTTGGCCATAGCAATGAACTAGTGTAATCTGGGCTACCATATTGCTATCTACTTTACTATGGTACTTTTCAAGTACAGTATAGAAAAGTTTGGGATTATTTGCTTCAACTTTCCTCTGGCATCTATAGATTTGTGTTTTATTTTAGGTCCTGATTTAGGAAAGGATCCATATTCCAGAAGGGCGCTTAAGCACATGCTATACTTTCAGCACATGCTTAAATCCCATTGAAGTCAGATTTAAATATGCTTAAAATGAAACATGCAGATGCTGTCCTGGATCTGGGCCAGATGGAAAACTAGATTTAAGTCGAGTTTTCCATTTGAATGTGTGAAAGGATGAGTAAAAACACAGCAAATAGGTTAAAAAAGCCAACCTATCCTGACGCTTTCACTTAAAGTACTACTAAGACTGCTTCACAATGTTTGATTTGCCTTGTTGAGCAAAGTTAGAGTTAGAGCTGAGTTAGACCCTGAGCATGTTGGCAAACATCATTCAAAGTGAAACAAATCACTGAGTGAAGATTTCAAAGTAAGGTGGCTGTTTGCAAAGGAAGACACATGAATAAGAACAGTGATATTTATGGGAGGAACCCATGATAATGAAATTCACAATTCTGGCTACAGGAGGTTCATTATAGCAGCTATTTGCAAAGGACAGGACTGAAGAACATAAAAGTCAACTCGTTATTGGCACAGTCTATGAGTTCCTGTATTACCCCTTTTGTAATGATCTGCCTGAATATCTAGGTCTTATATTAGACTGGCTTTGTTGTGTCATGATCTACAGACACTTATACATCAGTAAAGGTCCTGGTTAGCCTCATGAGGCCTCTATTCTGCAACAATTTTCACATGTGCTTAAGTTTACTTCGGTGAACAATCCCACTGAAGCAAATGAACCTGCTCACAGGAGTAGTTAAGCACATGCATACATCTTTGCAAGGTCAGGCCCCTGGCATTTGCAGGATTGGGCCCTTAGTTGCCTTTTAAAAATATTGTAAACTTTTTTGTTTATTTCAAAGATTGGAGCATCATTGCTGGGCCTATGTCTCAATACAGGCCTTGATCTTACAACTGACAAAGGACCACTAAGCGCACGCAGCGGCAGGTGTAACTCGGGCCCACTGCTGGAACTAACATTAGTGTGAATGGGAGTTACCACAGTCTCTAGACCAGGGGTGGGCAAACTTTGGGGCCTGAGGGCCACACTGGGTTCAAAATTGTGCAGAGGGCTGAGTAGGGAAGGTCCCGCTCCGTATCTGATCCCCACCCACTTCCCGCCCCGACTGCCCCCCTCAGAATCCCCGACCCATCCAACCCCCCCTTGCCCCTGATCGCCCCCCCAGAGACCCCCCACTCTGACTGCCCCCCTAAGAACCCACTCCCTATCTAGCCCCCCTGCTCTCTGTTCCTGACTGCCCCCTCCTGAGACTCCCCCCCACTCTAACCACCCCCCAGGACCCCACCACCTAACCCCCCCCCCCGCAACTTGCCTACCTGCTCAGCTACGCGTGGGGCCCCATGGCTCACTGTTCTTGGCCTGGCCCCTGGGCTCGGGGGGCCCCGTGGCTTGCCATGCTCAGCTCAGCACCCTGGCCCGGGAGCACAGGGCCACTCGCACTGCCCCCCCACCCAAGCTTGCGGGCCAGATAAAAATGGCCGGCGGGCCACATGTGGCCCCCGGGCCATAGTTTGCCCACCCCTGAGTTAGACCCTGAGCATGTTGGCAAGACACCCACCAGACAGCTGAGAACAAATTTGCTCTAATAACTCTGAGCTCTCCCCATCTAGTGTCCCATCACCGGCTGTTGGGGATATTTGCTGCTAGCAGTCATAGACTGGCTATATGCCTTTGCAAGCAGGCCCATCATCCCATCCCCTCCATAAACTGCTCAAGCTGAGTCTTGAAGCCAGCGAGGTGTTTTGCCCCCACTACTCCCTTTAGAACATCACTCCTGTGATGGAGAGAGAACTAATAACCATAGAGCTCTAGTACATGCGCTTACATTTGGACGACAGAAAGTCAAATCTATCCACTTGTTATTTCAGAATCAGCTTTCAGGTGGAGGAGGAAAATATCATTTTAATCTTCGAAAAAACCCACAGGGGTTGCCTTGTCTGAGCCCTGACGCCCCGACCAGGATGAGCTCATTTTATTGTTTCATAGAAGGTTCCCACTGCTGGAATTTCCTTTGAAGGGACAGAACAATATCAGGAAAATCAATTTTTCTGTTTCCAAATAGGATAGTGGCCCCCTCTAAGACTTAGAATAACATCCTCTGGGAGATGGACGGCAGGTCACTCTTTGTTCCCATTAGAATGTCAAATGCCCTGTTAAAGTGACACTGGCTTCCTCTGAATGGTCAGAGCCAACAATGCAACCAGCTGTACTGCAGTGTGCCTGTAGCGTGTGTGTGTCACTGCAAAACCAACCCCCCCCCCCCCGTGGAAAGGGATTCTGATCCTTTTACGCCATTTGATTAGTACTTTAACGCTGAGTCATCCCATGTAAATCAATGGGACTACTGAGGAGTAAGGCGGCACACAGCATGAAGGAGGGGATCAAAATCTGGCCCTTGGTATCTTTCTCTTGCCTGAAACTTAACCCAATCATTGTTTTACAATTCACACATGATTAAAACTAAAGGGCTCCATCCACAGATGGTGCAAATCAACACCAGAGAAACACCTAATGCAAAGAAAAAAGGCAGTTGCCCAGAGTGTAGAGAGGTGAATTTTTTTTTTTTTGCTATTCAAGATGGTTAAACTCTAAGAAGCTTAAAAGAATCCTAGATGGAGTTCTATTGTCAATGCTCGGAAAATGAGAGGAGCGTAGTAGCTGTGACAGAAGCTTTGTGGACCATGCAGAAGTACCAGGCAGACCACAGCTTGAAAATCTCTAGTTTAAGAACAGTAAATCAGCCATTCTGCATTCACATCAGATAAGATTCATAACAAGAAGGCGTAGCTCAGACAAGGTCATAAACCTCTGTGGTAGAGTCACATGATGATTGTAAGAAGTTCTTTGCATGGACCAGTTACAGGAGCAGGTGCATTTTGCAGGGGTTGTTTCCAAATGGACCCACGGTATGTAGACCAGCTTACAAGAGCCTAAATTCAGGGGAAAATTGATTCAGTGTTTCCATCCTGTGCATCACCAGCCAGGACGGCTATGAGTCTAGCTCACTCCTAATGCAGTGTGTGTTTTTACAGCTGGGGGTTTGCAGCATGGCATGCCCTTTCCAGGGAGGGTTCATTGTAATGCAGTTCTTCAGAAGAGTGTATACGTAACTGAGTTATTGCATTATTCATTTATACAGCAGGAAGTTGGACTTCAATGAAATCAGCCCCAAACTACTGTCTCTTCAATATAGGCACTTATCAAAGCTGAAGTAAAGAACCCTGAGAAAGGAAAAACAAGCTCGCCAAAGCAAATATTGACGTGAGCTCTCAACAAATAGTAGGCCACATTTGGGGGAAATTATGGAGCCCCATTGTTCTAGGTGCTATAATAAAAAGGGGGTCTCTGCCCAAGAGATCACAATATATGACAGGAAACAGCAGGTGAACAGATGGACTGTGAGGGATGAAAATAAGATCTCAGTGAAATCATCATAGCTGGTACAGAAAGCAGCAGTCCTGGAGGGGCCATGTCCCTAGTCATGATCACATGGTTTTGTTGGTATTAGAGCAGAGGTGTGTTTTAGAGCAGATTTTAGAAGAGGTTATACGGAGGAGGAAATATATAGTAGCACATTTAACCTGCTGTCAGGGGAAAAAAGCAGGTTTTCACTGACGGATATTTCATTGTTTAGTTACCATACGCCCCAAATCCTCTCCTACAGCTTATCATATGAGTTATTATTGCTCTTTAAAAGATGAGCATCTCGACAAGTCCATCCTTCCTAACACACTTGAGCGTTTCTTAGGACAGAGGGAATGAATCCGATCGGAATGTCTAGGCCTCTAGGGTATCAAAATGGAATTTTTTGAGGACAGGTCTGAAAGGTAAGGAACATCTCACCTCCCACCCCACAGAGATTCTTTTAATAATACCAGCACTATGCAGTGAGGGGCCTTCTAGGAGCTCGAAGTAAGTGGACTGTGAGCCCTGCTCAACACAGGATCAGACTTTACACAGGACATTATATTGTTGGAGTTTTTTTAGAATCAGAGAGTTTAAGGTGTTTAAACATTTAAAGGTACAAGTCCAACAGGTCCAATCCCAGTACCCTGGTTGGTGTCTGTCGCCTCACCTGGGTTAGTTCTCAACTAGTCCCTGATCTGGAATGGAGCAGTATCCCCAGGGCCTTGACCAATCCCAGCTGAGTCTCTTTCAGTTCAATTCATCCCCCTTCCAGGGTATTAAAGTTCAATATGTACTATCCACTTTTGAGTCTTCAGCCCCTTCCCTGGGCCCATGTAAGCTCTCTCCTCAGGGCATTCAGCCACATCAGCTGGTGGGGGGGGATGACCCAGGTCCCAACACAGGGACCCTACAAATAGCAGGCACTTGCTGTGTCCCTTTAGCTAATGTGTTGCTGCTACTGTTCCCTGCACCATTGCCCCAGGATGTTCAGCTTCCTCCTCACCTCAGGCTGAAATCTTGCTTGGGTTCCAGCAGCCAGCCATGAAAACCTTCCTTGCTCCCCTAGCTCTAGCCAGCAACTGAACCTGCTCAGGTCCTGCAGTTCCTTTTATATGAATCTGCTGGGATCTGATTGGCTACTTCCCTGCAGCTTCTCTAAGCAGCTTGGAGGACTCACCTCTTCTGCTTTTTTTCCGGGGCAGGGTGTGATAGGACCACAAAGCCTCCAGCAGGGGACCTCAGGGCCTGATTCACCCCGTCACAGTATCTTTCATGCCAGTGACGTCCTCTGTCAAACTCAAATTTCATCATATTTTCTTTGAGACTTTGTTGAAATGCAACATTTTTTAAAAAGAGTTTTTGTGCTTCTCCAATGACAAGACAAAAATAGAGAAAACAGGGAATCCTAGCAGGGCCACTCCGCAGCTGGTGTAAGTTGTCAGGGGTCCAGAGCATGGACGATTTAACCAGTTTAGGGTCTGTTCAAGCGCACCAAACTGGAGTTCAGTGCATGTGCATAGCCATCACTTCGGCCATCTCCCCATGTAGGTACTTATAGACCATGATGAAGTCATGTGACATAGCTACTCCAGTGCAAATCTCTAATGGAGCCACATTGCGCCCTATGTAAAGCAGAACTTACACCATGGCCTCTTTATGACTCCATAGCCACTGTACATTGAGGCAGCAATAGTCCTTATGCACAGCTCTTACACCCCCAAATTATTTATACTTCTGGGGAGAATAGTGTATGTGCGTACACGAGCAGCTGTGTGTGGGGATTGCTGCCAGCCAATTATTTATTATTATTAATGTCGTGTTGGCATCTACAGGCCCCAACCAAGACTGGAACCCCATCGTGCTATATAGTGGAGACAGTCCCAGCCCTGAAGATCTTATAATCTATATAGACAAGCCAGACCCAGGGTGGGAAGGGAAAGAGATGCAGTGTGAGGTGAAGTGACTCACCCAAGGTCATCCAGCAGATGAGTGGCAGAACCAGCAATCAATCTCAGATCTCCTGACGTCTAGCCCAGTGCCTTATTTACTAGGAACTATGCCTCTAATTATGTGTCCTTGTTTAAAATTTATGTATACATTAGTATCTGGAAGGCTTATCAAAGAATACGAGTATGACATTCCGGGGTGCCAGCCAGACCACTGAGGGGCTGTGTCACTCTTGGGATTCCCTCTGAGACCTTTTCCACTCAGCTTATCCAGAGCACTTTATGCAGCTCTGGAAGAACACTTCATCCAGTTCCCAGGGATCCAAAACACTCACTTCGACCCTGGATTTCATCACCTAAGTTCCTTTATTTGGCATACCACAAAGCTACTCTGAGTTGACCAGACTCAAGCATCAGTTCTGCAAAATCCTTGATCAATGGTACCTCACTCTATTTAAGCTAAGGGCATATTTATATATATATAAAGTGGAAGTCATAAATACTGGAGAAGATGTGGAGGAATAAGGATCTTTTGGTATTCAGTGGAAATGCCCTGAAATAATTGGCATTTTTGAAAAACACAACATATAAAATTTCCAAAATAACAATTATTGTACCCAATTCACTGGTTAATTTAGTCTCTGTAAAGCAACCTTCTGTGTTTGGCTACGAAGTAGATATTTAAGGCCCTTACCTACAATAAATTGCAGTCCAGTAGGTAGCCTCATGTTATGTAAAATATATTTAAAATACATATAATTAGCCAAGCATCTCATGTTAGGATTTTGGGGTTTCTAGGCTCGGACTGGAATTTCTGTGTCTGACCTGTCTGTGAAGTTGCTTTTACAAAGCAAAACCACCACCAACCGCTATCTTATTAAAATGTCTAATAAGTATAATAGAGAGACAAAGTGGGGGAAGTAATAGCTGTTATTGGACCAAGTTCTGTTGATGAAAGGCACGAGCTTTCGAGCTACATGGAGCTCATCTTCAAGTCTGGGAAAGTGAAGAGTTGCCCCGTTCACGAGAAGCAAACTTTCTACCCAAGCCCTTAGCGTGACTCGCACTTACTTCCCTGTGTGTGGCCAAAGAGATTCTGTCTGAGGTTGAAGCAAGGCAGGGGAAATAATTCAGTGAACAGACTGGGACTAAGCTGACTTTTTTTTCTGCTTATGTCTTTCCCACGGACTTCATTGACAATGGAACTACAGCGGTTTACACCAGCTGAGGAGATGGCCCAAGGAGTCAGTCAAAGCTAAGGCAAAGGTTTTCAAGAGCACCTAGCACTAGCTTAGCACTGAAATAAATGGGAAAACTCTCATTGACATCAATGGCAGCAAAACTGAGCACAGCTGAAAATCCCCCCATTTTAAAATTCCAATTTCAGGATTACTTAAGGTCTTGTGGTTTTAAAACTCAGATAGCTGTATAATATAAATATTGTTAGGAGCTTGATGAAACTTTGTTATGTGTTGAACTAAGAGTTCATTGAGATTGATAGGTGTGAATGCATCCTTCAATTTACATAATTGTTAGGATAGCCCCCCATCTAGGGCAAAAGGAGCTTTTGCTGGAGAGAGAGAGAGAGAGAGAGCGCGTGCGCACGCAGAACACAGAGGTCCAGAGAGAAACACAGCAGCCTGAAGGAGCACAATGTCTGACCCTGGAAGAAACCTGGGCAGAGGTTTTTGGGTCAGAGATCAGGCTGAAAAGAGCATTCTTGGTGCTGAGGGCAAAATAAGCTATTTTCTGCAATTTGATTCCCTCTAGACTTTGTACATTCCTTGTAAATACTCAAGATTACATCAAAGAAATACCTATCACAATTTTTCCTCCTAACTGGAACGTTCCCAGGGCTCCAAACTTTGACTGTCACATTTAAGAGCAAACTTTCCCCTGGCCTCTAAAGCTGTGTATGCTCCCCAGATATGCCCCCATTGATTGTGTTGACCAAAGTGCATTTGCTCTGTCTGCAGAAGTCAGAACAAGCCATTTGGGCCGACACATCAGGGATTGAACCAGGAACATGGATGGCTAATCACAAGAGTTACTGCGGTTTGAGCTTAAGCACCCCTAATGGGGCTATAACAGACTCCTGTCCCCTGTGGATTCAGGCACGGAGAGGGCCCCATAGCACACACTCACCAGTGAGTTACAAAAACACAAGATGTGCCTTCATAGATCAAGGCTCCAGTCCTGCTATCAGCTCTGCACGGACAGGTCCCTGTGCTCCCAAGGAACGGCACTGACTTCAATGGGGCTTTGTGAGGACCCAAGGCCCTGCCTAGGGGTGAAAGTAGAAATAGGAACTTACCGGTACAGGACTGGGTTGGGGCCGGCTGTGGCCCCTGGAAGGGGCGGGAGGGTCAGAGCCAGCCCCAGCCCGCCCTGTATTGGTGGGGTGGGGCTGGCTACTGGGGCAGCAACGGCAGTCAGGGGCTCCGGCAGCAGTTTATAGGGCCCAGGGCTCAGCCACCACTACCGCCCCAGGCCCTTTAAACCACTGCTGGAGCCCCCGGCTGTCACTGCTACCCCAGGGCTCCGGTACGCTCCAGGGGCTATTACCACCCCGGGCCCTTTAAATAGCCCCTGGAGCCCTGCAGCTGCTACCCCAAGGCTCCAGCAGCGGGGCTCTGGCAGGAATTTAATGGTGCTGGGAGCCCCAGGCCCTTTAAATTGCCGCCTGGGGAAGCCAGGTCTCCCCGGTACGGTGCACCAGCTCTTGCCGGTAAGCCGTACCGGGGCGTACCGGCTTACTTTCACCTCTGGCCCTGCCTGTATAAAGCTCATTCCAAGATCCGGGCCTTAGAGACCACTTCATCAAGCAACTACGGCCTCCAAGTGTCTTTGCACCATTTGCTCTGTATCAAATTCAAACAGGTGTAAGAAGGTTGGAACTAGTCTCAATGCACTTCCACATATCTCTTGCACAACACACACTGACTTCATTAATTCAGTTTACATCTGGTTTTCCATCCGGGTATTATCAATGATGAATATGACAACATGCACTCAGTACAGCCAATTAAAACAGAGGCAAGACATGTTAAGAAGGGAAAGGGCCGTTAGGGACCCATGCTTTCTTGGTTTACTTTGACTGGCTCCATCTTTCTGGTTTCCTCCTCATTTTGACTATTCATGATTACATTGCAGCCCTCCAATCATCCTTTTGCAACATAACTCCCACACTTCAAGAAATCATACCTCAGTTCCATTATAAAGGGAAAGAAAGATACATTCTCTCTGGATATATTGTACTTTTTAATATACATTTGCAGGTCAGCCAACAAAATTTCAAAGTAATTACATTTCCAGCACTTACAGTATTAAAATTGTAATTTATAAATGAAAACCAGTTGGAGCAATATATATGTATATAGAAGCTTGACATCCAAGCTAAATTCAAGATCTGCTTCAAAGTGCAGCCAATTAAAAGTGCATGGAAATCCGGGGTCGGGGAAGAGGGATAAGAGGCCAATGTGTCTTAAATGGGATTGGTGTTACGAGGATAAAGCAAATAGAAGTAGTGTTGCATGCTGGGAGATCTGTCTCTTTCCCTGCAGCAGCGTGCTTAGCACCACAGCACTTAGCTATATTGATACTGAAAACAAGGGTAAGTTTATTGTCAAAGAACAGAGATGTAAGTGGTAGTGAGTAAGAGTCCTGAAAACAAATGGCTCCAGATAAAATTAATCACAACATGCTTTCTAGAGACTAAACTTAACAGGGGAGCTTCCTGTCTAAAGAAGCCCATCTTGCCCAAAGTGCCCCCCAGTGTTTTCAGTCAAACCTGCCTGAGACCCCATCTTTCATGGCACAAACTCCTCTGTTTACTTCCTAGGGCAGTGAAGGATGCTGGGGTGTCTTTGTCCCCCCAATATACCTAAGCAAACCTCTGATATGCACCTCAAGAAAGGATTTCCCCTCACTCCCTCTACTTGCTTTTTTGTTACTTTTCTCTCTTTTAAGTTTTCACAACCCTTCAGTAGTATTCAGTTCAGACTGGGGAGAGGAGACCCACAGTGAACTACACAATCGTTATTTTATATGTAGTATTTCTCACCTAACAAACAATGTGTTTTTCACGTTTGCTGGTGACCAGTCCCTAGACACAGACCTTTAAGAGTGTAATTTTTGTTGTATATTCATAACTCCTTACAACACAGCCGTACTTGCGTTTCACAATGATATTGATGAGCAAGGTGACATCGGCTTTCGTTTGAGACATCACATGACATTCTTTGGTGAACTAGGACATCCATACCAGACTCAGGAAATCCCTGTACCCCCTATGCACCCCACTCTGTGCCCCATGTTTGTTGGCACTTATTATTTCCTGAGTCACAATGATCCAGGGACAGCAGAGCTGAAAGCCCAAATCTCCACAGCTAGAACTGAAGAGCCAGCCTCTGTAGCTGTGTCTGTAACCAACTCACATCCTCTGTGTCATGGGCAGAGGGGTGGAACATCACACAGTACTTGCAGAGGGTTTGTAAGTGTCATGGGGAAGAGGTGCCTTACACACTCCTCCATCCCACTATGCATAGACCAGTCACACCAGGTCTTTAGAGGCAAGGCCAAGGTTACTTAAAAATTTGGCCTTTGCTGTACTGGTGCACATTGGTTCCGATTGCAAGCGCTGGGCTCAACTTTATTCTCTGTTTGTTCCAACGGGCTGTACAAACCACCAAGAGCTTCCCAGCACCCTGTCCAGTCTGTCTGGGAAGCCCAGCCTTTAAAGGCACAGTCTCCAGTACCACACTGGTCCTGTGTCACAAAGAAAAAACCCCAAGGGTTTCATGAATGGTCAAATAACTTTTTAAAATGCCTCTCTTTTGTGTGTGCCCCCTCTAGATTTGCAGGGCGCCGGTAATCCAGCAAATGGCTTGTTGGTAGGGGTGTTCGTGGCTGCAGTGAATTGTCAGCTAATGTTAGAAGAAAGTGAAAATGTCCTCAGAATAATCCATAACCCTCCCACCATTTTATAGCTTTCTGGCGAGTTCTGGCCCCACAGAGAGTGAATGCAGTCATTACCAGTGAAGAGCAAACCTGCAAAAACTCCAGAGTTCAGCTTCAGTTCATATAACCAGCCAAATGTTTGCATGCTTTGAATTCACCCCCAGAATCCTGCTCTAGCAACCTTCCTCCTGGGCCCGTATAAATACTCGCCTCTCAACAAATCTGGATCTCCACTGTCTTGTGGGGAGGAATCAAGGTTACCCCCCTGGGATCTCCTTGAGGGCAAGGATCCTTCATTTCTCCTTCCATTTGGAAGTGTGGGTGGGCGGGTGGGTGGGGGGTATCATAGGAGCTGTCTCAGACCTCACTTCTGCCCAAACAGCCTTTGGCATTGAACTGAAAAATCCCTGATCTGTAGACAAAGGCAGTGACTAGAGAGATCACCAGTGGGTGACTTCCATATTCTGTTGCTGCTCAGTGGACGAAATGTCAGGGTGGTTGGTCCAAAGGTGACTTTTTCCATTAACGTGGAGGACGAGCTAGCTGGAACCCAGCTGTCTCCTGGAAAATCTAGGAAGGGAGCAATTGTCTTCAGCGGAACGTGCTAAGGGTGGTGTGGGTGATGTGGGGAGAAGGCTGCTGGACACCCCCCACCAGGAAGAGCGGAATCCCACATAGGAATGGGAAGAAGGAGCAGAGGAATGGGAGTTATACAAGTCGTTGGGAGGTGGGGGTAGGGAGTGCTTAGTAAGATGGGGAGGGATAGCTTAGTGGTTTGAGCACTGGCTTGCTAAACCCAGGGTTATGAGCTCAATCAGTGAGAGGGCCATTTAGGGAGCTGGGGCCAAAAATCTGTCAGGGGACAGTACTTGGTCCTGCTAGTGTAGGCAGGGGACTGGACTTGATGACCTTCAAGGTCTTTCCAGTTCTATAAGACAGGTATGTGCCCATTTATAAGAAGTTTTCAGGGACAGGCCAGTAGTTGACATTTTGTGAACAAAATGTTTTTCCATTGAAAACTGGCCTTTTTCTTCAAAAATTTTTTTTAAATAAAAATTTGCCAATATTTTTGCCAAAAAGTGCCAAAATTGTCACTAAAATTTGTCATTTCTCCACATTTTTCCACGCTAGTTTCAATCAGTCATTTCAATGTTTATTGACCAGAAACCTGAGGTTTGGTAAAGAAAATATTGTGATAGTGCTTTCAAATATTTTGTAGGGGCAGGGGGAACAAATCACAAAATCATCTCCACAAAAAAATGAAAAATGGGTCCATTTTGATCCCTCCAAAATGAACACAGCCAACTTTTTTTTTTGGAAAACGAGTTGGTCATTTTTTCACTAACTCTCACCCCAAATCAGTATCATTCCATTGGCTTCAGTTCAGGAATCTGTTCCTCAAAGTTTAAAGTCAGTTCCATTCATTCCTAGTCTGGATAAATCCAAAGATTTATAAGTCTAAAGCAGGGGATGGTTTATTGTTTCCAAACACATTTGTTCATACTTAATCAATGCCATATTGGCCAAGGGAAGAAATGAAAGAGAAGCCAAGCTTTAATCTCAGGAGCTATGAATGGCAAAGAACCCGAAAAATAAGTTTCCCACAGCTCCTGAATCTACATCTCTGTAAATCTCTGTATAAAATGAGATCACCAGTAAAATCCCTTCAAAGCAGTCATTATATCATTACACAAACACTTCCAGTATTTATACAAATCCCACAGTAAAATACTCAGATAGAGATTGACGGTTTACCATTGGGCAAGGATTCCACCATATCAGAATACCAATGCTATGATGAAGCACAGTAAGGGCTGATGAGGACAAGCAGCTCAGCTTGAAGGGTAGTTTTGTGGCCTGAAGTTAGGCAAGGCTAGCTAGGCAAGGCTGGCTAGAGGAAGTCTGGGTTCTAGGCCGAGCTTTTTAACCTCTCTGTGCCTTAGATCTCCACATGCAAAATGTTCTTTGTTCTCTTTAGACCATAATCTCGCTGGAACAGCAGCTGTCTTCTGCTATGCATTTGTACAGTGCCTAGCACAATGGGTCTGGCCCTGATCTCGGATCATCTAAAGTTCTTGGGAACTGTGAAATTGGATATATATACAGCGACATCCTTTGTACCAGGTGGCCTTTTTTTTTTCCTTCTTTTGGTTTGGCTACTGCGGGGTGGAGGAGCCAAAAACATTTTCATCATGGCTGGCAATCTGACAGGGCTGGTGAGCAGTCTTATTTCTCTGGGATGAGGAGCCAGGGACGCTGGTGGTGACCTAAAAGGTGCTTCTGAAACTGTTATCTTGTTCTATTACTCCCAACCTCAGGGGTCCATTTCATCTTGTTGAGCTGGGGCTCGTCATCCTCAACCTAGACTATGAGTTCTCGGCGGCATGGTCTGTCTTATTTCTCCTCCATACAGAGCCGAGCAGAATGGGGTCCTGATACTTACTTTGGCACTCCCCAGAGACAAACGATTAATACGAATGATGCTGTTTGAGAAATGTCACCACGTTGGCCATATTATAGACACGTGAGCTGAGCTCCCTCCTGCACTTATGGAAGCTACTGAAATTCCCTCTGGGTGTGAAGATGTTCTTCTGATGTTTTTCTGGCAGTCCCGTCTTCCATATTTATCTGAAAATCTATCAGCTCCTTCCTTCTCTTTTCCCAAATTCCAGCACAAGTGAGAAATGATTGCTCTGGTGGTTATTCTGTTTCTCCCGGCATCTCAAAGGAGTCATAAATATTTCATAAGCGGATGAGTTCCAATGCAATAACTAATTTGCAAGTTAATGTGCAGAGAATCTTGCGTCGTGAGAGAAAGTCCCAACCAAAGCTGCTTGAGATTTCATTTCTCCTTTCCATGTATGTAAAGGCCAGAAGGGACCATTATGATAATCCAGTCTCTGGCCTGTGTTACAAGAAGGCCAGTGTCCAGGTAACTCCATTTGGGGTAACAAGTTGTGGGTAGATTATTCCCTTAAAGGAATAACGGACTCAGTATATCCTCACTGTCCAGGAGAGGCCTGGGCATTACAGGACACACATTTTTGAACGGGGGAGGGGAGGAATCTGGGACTCAAAGTGGGTTGGGGTCACCCTGTGGTAATTTTTAAGGCTGGTAAGAGCCAAGATGTAGCTGGTTGGCTGCAGCACACACAGACATAACTGGGAGAGACTTACATGTTGGAGGTGGTTTGTGAGAAGTGTAGTGGGGCAGCTGCCCCACTCCAGTAAAAAAGGGGTTAAAACAGCCTGGAGAGGGCTGTTGCTGGGGGGGAGGGAGGAGCAAAGGCTGATGGGAAGGTGGCCACTGCTGTGGAGGACATCCTCTCTACAGGGTGGTCAGAGGCCTACCTTACACTGTATCCCATCAACAAGAGCCTCTCATGTCATGATTGACATAACTGAGAGGAAGCTGGGAATATGTCTTTAACTTACATTGCAAGATTTCTTGGCAGTACTACAGCCTCCAAAGGCAAACGCTCTGACCCATATGAGAGCATCAAAGCTGCCTTCAAGGTTTACTTTAAGCTTTAATTCACACTCTCCCTTGTACCTGCTGCAAGAGCACATTTCACGTGGCTATATAGGAGAGACTGTTTTCCCCCGACCACACCTCCTTTCCCACAGACCCCTCCCATGTTGTGTGCCCGACATCCCCTAAGTAGAGATACACAGCATTGCCCTGAAATCACAGTGCCAGTGTGTTTTCTGCACCAATTTTGCCTTCCTCTGCCCCTTGTGGGCTGCCTAATAGACCAGATGATCAAGCCAATAATATATAATGTTGAAACAAAGACAAGGGCTAAACGATGTTTCCATTGTGGGCCTCCATAAACAAAAACAGGGCCAGGTTTTGGTTCCCATTGCAGCTGTCCTGTGCTGCTCCAGTGGCGCAAATAAGATGGAAAGTCATCTTAAATGGCTTCCTGAAGATTCCCTTGGGAAAGAAAAATCCCTAGACAAAAGAGCCGCCACCCTCCTAGTGTACATTGCATGGCTAGGCTATTTCACCCTAGCGGAATGGATTCTTGGGGCCAGGGAGCATCAGGCACAGAGTCCATCCTCTTTCTCCAAGTACTCATATGGCCCTCATCACCATAACATGAGACTGCGCCAATCTATGGCACGGTCCAGAGCGGCTGCCAAGAACAAGGATGCCAGAAGCGGCATACAGTCCTGTTTGCCCCCTAACGCGCACAGGGCAAGATTATTAAAGGACCGTAGCTACCTAAAGGTGCAGATGGTTGCCTAGTGAGATATTCAAAAGTCACTATGGAGGTGGGTTTCAATGGGGGTTAGGTGTCTAACCAGGGTAGGTGATTTTGAATCTCCCACAAGGCACCTATTGGCCTCTTTAGGCATCTAAATACCTTTGAGAATCTGGTGCAAATTCCCAAGGTACATTGGGCTTGTACTGGCACGAGAGGGTCTCGGCTTCCAATCTGAACATCAAGATGTCTGTCTTTGCAACCATGAAAGGTGGGCATTTTACCGAACGTCTTTTTTTAAAAACAAAAACCATTGTTATTTATTTCAGAGAGGCTGCATCTAAGACTGAGCCAGCAAACCGTGAAGCTCATGTGTAACTTTACTCATAGGAGCTGTCCTTCTGTGTTAAATGAGACTACTCTTGTGAGAAAAATTACACACATGCTTAAGAGTTGTTGGGTCAGAGCCTAAGATTTCATTGATAAACAGAGGGACTCAAACTTAACACCAGAAAAATTGTTCAGCGATTGGAAAGCCAGAAGGGAACACTGTGATAATCTAGTCTGAGCTCCTGTCTAACATAGGAGAAAGGACTTCCCTGAATTGATTCCTGTTTGAACTAGAGCATGTTCCCTAGAGAAACATCCAACCTTGATTTAAAAATTGCCCATGATAGATAGAGAATCCACCCCAACTCTTGGTAAATTGTGCCAGTGATTATTTACCCTCACTGTTAAAAAAGTGTGCCTTATTTCTAGTCTGAAAGTCTCTTGCTTTCAGCTCAGTTTCCCCGATATTTAGCTTTGTTTCAGGAATCAAAATAAAGAGTAACAGTTATTAAGGGCCTGTGCATATTTAATACCTCAAGGTGCACTGGAGACATGGGTTATTACTTAAGTTGTAAGGACCCTTGATAGCATAGACCACTGCATTTGAAACACTGATTAGCATTTTTTTCCCTCCAGTGCTCATTGTTTCAATGTTGAGCTGTGACTGACATCCCGGGCATCATCTTTTCAGTCCCCTCCCCTTCTTCTCCAGACGCTGTGGTTTAAGAAATGGGAGAAATTTGAATCATAGCCACATGTTTGTCATTAGTAATAAGATCACAGCAAAAAAACTGAGGACTACGGTCTGCATGTGTTTATACCTAAGAGAATTGGGGGCTTTGTGAACTCCAGTATAGAGCTGAGCAAATATTTTTTGGACAAATAGTTTATTCGCCAATGTCATTTGTGGTCAACTGAAACTAGTCAGAAAATAGGGTCAAATTTTGCAAAAATAATTTTTTCCCTTTTATTAGCCAAACCTAAGTCAAATTTCAGTTCAACTTTAACAAAATGTTTGGAAAGGATCTTTAGTTCTGAGATTTAGCTAGATTTATTTTAGCTAATGACCCCCCCCGCACACACACACTCCTCAAAAAAATTTTAAAAAATACCCCACAACTACATGAAATGAAAAAGGTTGAGGCCCTCATCTCATTTGGGTTCTCTAGATCAGTGGTCTTCAAACTGGGGTGCACACACCCCTGGGGGTGTGCGAGATCCAGGCGCTGCTGATCCTTCCTAGGAGACTGCCGCAGTCAGTCTATTTTTGGCCCGCCGAAATGCTGCCAAAAGAAAGTGGAAGCTTTCTATTCGGCGGCATTTTGGCGGACAAACCCCAGGGGCCACAAAGAGAAGGGGGAGCGTGAAAGGGGGCTGCGGTGCCGAAAGTTTGAAGAGCTCTGCCCTAGAGTTCAGAGTGGGGAAGGAACCCTGATAAGGCTACAGGGACATTTTTCCTCAGCTGATGTTGAGTGGTCTGGAGAATTCATCAAGGCACAGCTGATTAACCACTCTCTTCCAAGTGGGCAGTCTCTAAGGTGCTACAAAGTCTTCCTCGTCTTATCCAAGGAGCTGGTTTCTGAGCCAGCTGGGGCCTTGAGAGATGCTGGGATCTCTCAAGCCACTGTCACAGGCTGCCTGGGGGATTTCAGCCCCTCCTGTATCCCCAGAGGTCATCCCAGCCAGTGACCCAAATGGGGATACAGGAGGGGCTGAAAGCCCCAAGGAAGCCTGTGATAGTGGTCGGCTCACCACTGCCGGCACCTCCCGCTCGTAGCTTCAGGGATTAGCTCCCAACTGCGGCAGAGCATCCTCAACGCGAGGTATCCGGCCCGTCATCCGCTTTGCTGTCCCAAGACCCGTGTTGCTCCTTGGTCTACGGCGTCCTCCTCCAGACAGGCCCTTCTCCAGGCCACTCTATGAAATCTCACCTCGGCTCTATACCACGATTCACTTCCAGCAGAACAAATGAAGAGGGAGAGCTTGGAGTTTCTGCAAAGAGTGGAAATTTCCCCACTCAATGCATAAAGGAAAGGCCTTGTGGGCCACCGGCCGGACTCCGCCGCTGGCCCCGACTCCTAGTGTCCATAGTGTATCCTGTCTAGGCATCAGAAAGGAAATGAGCTGCACACTGAAATGTGCCAAGGTGCTATCCACATGTCAGTATACTGAGTCCTCAGGGTTCTTCTTCTCAGCTGGAGAGGTTTAAATGAATCTCCAAGGCAAAGGATTTTCAAACTTGGTTTAAGTAGACGGATGGGTTTTATAGTACACAAAAATTAAGAGCGTGTCATTTTAGACTTCTATCTACAAGAGATCAGAATGTCATAATCCAGTTGTGAGGGAATAAGGAGTGGGGAGGATTGACCTAGGAATACTGCAGAGGAGTTTTACTGGGACTGTGTGCATTGGTAACAGGATATCTGAGGGTGATTTCACTTGAGGGATGATACCAGAACCCGGCAGGGGGTTGGAGCTAGGTGCAACTTTTGCCCAGGAAATTGGACAAGGGCCGGAAGAGGGGGTGTGGCTAGAGTAGACCATTGGTGGGAGTGGGGGATTGCAGTTTAGAGCTGGCTGGGGAAGCAGGGGGAACCCCAGGCCTGGGGCCTAAGCTCCCTAAGGTGGACCTGACTTAGGAGGGGCCTGTTGTCTGTACCTGCAAGCTCTGTTTTGGACTGTGTGCCTAGTATCTAGAGCAGTGAGAATCATGATGAATTACAGGAAGTGTGTGTGTGTGGGGGGGGGGGGTAACAGGGCCCTGATTCCCCCACCCTTCCTGACCCCTGTACCTTTAACTTTCACCCATGCTAGAGTTGCATAGAAATTCTGTTCTTTATTCCACCTGAAGGAATACAAATCTGGAGGCTGCGTACGTGTGTTTGAATCTTCAATGATAATAATCCCCATAGAGAGCTAGGAATAAGTGTTTGCCGAGGACCTAAACAAATCTACCTACGTAACTTCAGAGTCCTCCGTGCCGAGATGGAGTCTGCGCTGCAAGGAGCTCTGGCCCAGGAAAGAGCCACACAGGAACACAGCAGAGAAAGATCCTTCTAGCCCAGGGCCATCTGGCCCAACTCCCCGGCCCCCAGTGAATGCACACGCACACACAACAGGGGTGAAAGCAGCACTAGAACAGGATTGACTTCAGCAGAAGGACCCACTCGTACCACCATCAGAAAGACCAGGAGAGGGAGGGGAGAGAAGAATGGAAAAAGTGTTTAGAGGATTTTGCTATTTTAAACAATGAGATTTGGAATCATTTTCAAAAGTTTTGAAATCTCCCTGAGCTACCCCAGAGCTGGAGACCCTTGGAGCCTGACAAGCCCTAGCTCCATGTAATGCACTTGGGGAGCTGTCCTGGAGCCATGAACCCTAATAGCTCGACCTATGAGGAGGCACAAGCCTGGCACCTGCAACTTCCAGCTTCTTGTCCGCACACTAGGCAGGCAGCTGAGGAGCTAGGAGCCCAGAAGCCAGAGTGCCCCAGCAGTGTGCTGGATGGTCTATCAAGGAGCCAGGCAGCTGAGCCATCAGGTAGCCAAGCAAGTTTCTGATGGAATCCTGCCTGGCAGGCAAAGTTCCAGTAGAAAGAGGGTTGGTTTCTGGTGGATTGTGTCAGAGTTGATACAGTCCTGCAGTGAGTTTCAATTTCAACAAAAGAGCAAACTCTGGCAAGTGCTCCCCACCCCAGCCCTCAAACAAGCTCCACTCATTAGAAGGGGAAAGCAACAGGTGACAATTTTAAACAATAAGACCACTATAGACAAAGACAAAGAAGATCATTTTGAAATAGGCAGAACATATGATAATTATTCAGTGGAAATGCAACCTGCACCAGAGGGTTTGAAATGTTTAGCCAACTTTACACCAGGTTAACTAGTAGCAACCTATTCTATTAAATATAGTCAGTCCAAGCAGATCTTTTCTTTAGCTGTAGAAGCCCTCTTTTTTTCCAGGTATGCATGATTACTCTGGCTGAGGTATTCTAGAATAGTACTTTGCTGAATTAGAGCCCTCATCATACCATCAGGTTTCAGGTCTATTAGCATGACATTCATCCTCTAAAGGTAATGAGCTGGTGAAAAAGGAATATTTAAGCAAGCATATAATTACAGGGAAATGTCAATTACACAGTTTTTGGGCAGGGTAGCTAAATCCAGGCTGATGAAACAGTCATTTAGACACATATGTGTAGCTGCTTGGATGGTCTCTACACTATGTGATTTAAAACCCTCTATCAAGACTTTCCAGGGCTTGGCCTTTATACCTGGGAAGAGGAAGAGTTCTGACCTGAGGTTGAAATAATCCTGGGAAATGTAGTTCAGCAAGGGACTACAATCATTTTAATGAGCTGAATTGCAGCATCATGTCTCAGAAGTCCTCTACTTGAGAGATTCCACATTCCTTCTGCTTTGGAAGAACATAATTAGGACACTGACAGACCTTTAGCATCAGATTTTCAAAGTCTGGCCACTTCCCTAAAGCACCCCAATGGGAACTGAGCTCTTGAAAATTTGGCAACAAGCCATCAATCCTGCTACAGCACACACCTTTAGTATCTTCTTAGTAAAGTTCCCCCTGATTTCAGTGGAATTAAAGTACCGCTCAGTGAAAGTAAAGGAGAGAGGAAGCCAGCCCTTAATGGATAGACTGTGTTTTTACTGGTTTGGAGTGGATTTCTTGTTCCAAGGCAGCACCATAAAAAAAGCACCACCACACAACCAAAGCTGGGCTAAGCCAGGAGCTAAGTGAATTCAAATCTTCACAGCACACTGATTTATATGACTTACCAGCAATACTTATCCTATCTAAAAATGAAGTTTCAAGTAGACAATCTGTGTTTTCATTTTGCATGAAAATTTCTTCCAAAAAGACTTGTGGAATAGAGAAGTGAAGATTTCAAAAAAGCAAGTGCAACCTGGAGTGATTCCCCCCGCCCCCCTTAACCTTGTATCCAACATGGACAAAGTAAATCACTCCATGTTAGTTTGCTGCTGAAAGAATCCCTTCTGCAGATAAGGGTCTGGCAGCACATGTACTCACGCAATATAGAAGTGGCCATGGACAGTCAGTCATTTACTGTTTGCCAAAGGTGCCATCATCAATCAGCTAGATGTAGACTAGGGCTAAGATACAGTGCTTGATAGGAGGTGTAGGAAAAGAGAGAGACTGGAGAAGGAAAACTACAAAAATAGAGTTGTTTTCAGACATGCTGCAGTTAAAGTAAATAAGAAAGAGCATCACAACAGGGTTTACTCACCACTATGCACTTCCTCATGGCATCACAGTGTCCTTGTGGAGTAGCAGCCCTTGTCAACAGTCACTCTGGGGCTGTGGTGGTTTCTTTCAGAGAACTCATCCCTCCAGCTAGGGAGCAGTCTTTAGCCCGTTCCTTCCAGGGTCAGTTCTCCAAACTAAAGTTCAACACTATCTAAACAGAAATAAAAAGCTTCCGCTCTCTCCGCCGCTCTTTTTCAGCAAGGTGAAATTCAGCCTACAGTTCCCTAGCTGGGCTCAGATCCCCCTGTACACCCCTTCCTTGGGGTGGAGAGAGGAATCCAGTCCCCACCTCAATTCTAGGTTACAGCTCAATACTGCACAGCTCAGTCAAACCCTCAACCCATATTGTGCTATTGCCTTCCTTACCTCTTTACTTCCCTTCTGGATCTCTCAGTCTGTTCTCTGGATGCTCACTCAAGCCCCTGCGGGCACCTTTTGACTTCCTGCACTCTCTTGCCTCTCACCCTTCCTCAGCTGGGCCCACTCAGGAGTTAAACCTGGAATCACCTAATTTTTCTCAGGTGGGGCCCATTCTGTAATCAGGGCTGGCTGAGTCAGGAGCTCTCTGTTGTTATCTCAGTGTTCTGGGTGATCTCTGAGTGTTGATCTCTCTCTCCCAGTGTTATTGTCAGGATCTGGCTCTGGCCCTCTTATACCGATCACTGTAACTGACTTCTGCTCTGGGTTCTCTGTTTTCTTCTAATGATATTGGGCCAGCCAATGGCCCCATGCTGCATTCCCTGTGGGGAGGATCTGGGGCATTGTTCTCATGTTGGCCCAGATTCTGCCATCCTTATGGTAATTAGTACAATACCCCACAAGCCAGCCCCATTGAAATCAGTGTTAGTAGAGGGAGGTATTACTCCGTGTGAGTAGGGTGGCAGAATCTTGACTGGTCTGTCTAACTCTTCTTTCTACATGTAGCAATGTAAATTAAAGGCTATTTTCTAAATACTACACTTTGAAAAGTAGATTTTCTCCCTGCCGGATGCAGCTGACATCTTGTCCTTAAGATGCAGCATGTTCCAGTCACTGTGTTTTCTCTGTCTTTGAAAATTTCTATTTGTTCAGTCTTTGGGCCCAGTTCTGAGAAGTGCTGAGCACCCACTAGTTCAGTGGGAGATCAAGGTGCTCAGTACCTTGCAGGAAGCGCTTAGTGCAGGGCCGGATTAAGACCTATAGGAACCCTAAGCACTGAAAAGATTATGGTCCCCCCCATATGTAATTCAAAATAAAAACAATACGATACCGTAAAATAAAATTTTATTTTTCGAAATGACACAAAAGCTGGTAAAATAAGCTTAGGGGGTCTTTTCATGTGGGTCCCCACATCTGTACCCTAGAGCAGTGGTCTTCAAACTGGGGTGTGTGCACCCCTGGGGGTGTGTGAGACCACGCCCGGGGGTGTGTGAGACCACGCCCAGGGGTGTGTGAGACCCCAGCGCCGCCGATCCTTCCCAGTAGACCGCCAAAGTCGCGGTCTATTTTTGGCCCGCCGAAATGCTGCCGAAAGAAGGTGGAAGCTTTCTATTCGTCGGCATTTCGGCGGACATACCCCGGGGGGCCACGAGAGGAGGGGGGAGTGCGAAAGGGGGCCGTGGCGTCGAAAGCTTGAAGAGCGCTGCTCTAGATGCTACTGTAACAAATAGTAATTTTTAAAACGATGTACATTACATTTCGATCTGTGATATTTCAAACTCAGCAATCCAAAAGGGGCAATGCCTGTGACTCCAGTTTCCAATGGATCTGAGCCAATCAAATATGTTTATACCTTTTCTAATAGGTCATATGTTAGCCAGTGTGACTAGTGTACAATAATCAGGGTTTACAGTGCCTCCATAATAAGCGATTAGTGCGTATATCAATCTAATGCAAACATTGAAAGTCACTTTCAAGAGAGGACCAGCTTCATCAACTTTATTTTCCAAACCAAAATTATTTGGGCGAGCACACGTCGCACCTCTAACAGATCTCCTCACGTTCAATAACAAGCTCATAACTTGATCTCCTACATATACAGCGCTCTGTGTTAGTCACTCAGCAGTATAGTATTTCTACAGTATAACAAGGACATAGCTATAATTTGGTCAGGTCATTAACTTCCTCCTGAAAGGTAAAATAAGATAATGTTGTTCCTCTGCACATGTCCAAGGGCTCACAGGTCAGCTTCCCACTGGAGGACCTGGATTCTCAAATCAGTGATGTGGAGTCTGGGTATATTCTTAGCAGAACATGTTTTATTTACATTATATACAGTATTCCTGGTCAGAAGTCTCTTCCAGAAATCTCAGCCCCATCCCAATGCCTAGTATCCAGGAAGCTTCAGTCTCCAAGATTGCTTTGATCCCTATCACTAAAGTCAGAAAGCAAATTCTCCTGCCACTGGACACAGCTGACCATAAAGCTCTGCAACAACAAAACTAAAAATTTAGCATTTTTTCAAAGGCTAAAAGCTTGCTCACACACTAAGGAAAATAACTTGTAGGACTATGCATTACAGCACAACCTGGCGCCTTCCACCATAACAACAACTACTAAATGGTAACAATGCAGCTGGGAACACATTCCTGAAAGCTCCTCCCTTTTTTTTTGACTAGCTCTAGTCATCATTTTCCCTGACCTTCTTATGAGAAAATCCTTATACTCCTTTCCCCCTTCTTGTGGCACCTACTTGAACTGTCCCTTGCCTGTGGTGGAGACTGCCCTGGCCTATATCTTTGGGGACTGCAGACCACAATGCCCAACAAGCCCTGGACCAGCTATTTATCAATTATCCCCTGCAGCTGGCCTAACAGACTCTCCCCAATAGCCCTCACAATGGAGGTATTGTCAAGTGTACTAAGGACAAGTTCCTCCTCCAAAGATTCTGTTTCCGGAACAGAGTTGCTATCTACCTGCTATGGTAGCTACAATTCCCATCCCTTCAATATAAATCACCTCCACTACTATGGAAACTGTAACCTGTGTTACTGTGTAACCCTGTCATATTTTGCTCCTTCTATAAAGGTGTCAAAGGGTTAAAGTCTTGCCATTAAGGGTATGTCTACACAGCAACTGGGAGATAGAACCCCATCTGAAATCCTAGGTACAGACCTCAGCAACCAGCCAAAGCTGCCCCTGCCAGCACACTGCTATTCTTAGGTACTAATTTGAGCAGACCTAGTGTGTGTACATGAACCCAAATTGTGCAGACGTATCTTAGGAGGTTTGAGAGACAGCTTGGATACAGTCTTTGATACACGAGTGAGCCTTATTGTAGTTACTCAGCTGAGTCATTCACCATTTGGTGAATCCCTCTGCCACAACACTGCAAGGTAAGTGTCCGTAATCCGGAGGACACAGTGCGGGAGTCTTTTACTTTTATTTTCAGTCACGTTTCATCATCATTACTATTGTTCTGCAACATCTGCCCTTGTGACAAGAGTTATGGATACTCCTAATCACCAACTCACTCTGCACAGTGATACTGGCTCGCAATTAACGACTTGCAATTTGCACGTCTGGTTGTTAGGTTTGCTACTTCCCTAACCCTTTCCCTGTACGTACACATCTTACTGCTTTAACAGCTGATTCCCACTGCCTGGACACCACTCTACAAACACTCAGCTAGATGGCATAGGTTAGTTGCAGGAGTCGATTTACAAACAGGAACGCTACACTCGCCTGCAGAGTCCACCTTTCTTCTCCACGCTGAGCATATTTTCCTCCAGCTCTCTGTGGATGTAGTCTCCACCTCTCTTCATCCCTTACCTTCAGCCATCTTACAGGATCAAGGGTTTTCTTATTAACAGGGAGAAAGGTGCTTTCCATGACTGTGCAAGGAGTTCTGCCTAAATCTGTTGCTGATGCCAGAGCTTATTGCTTTCTTATGCTACAATGAGCTCCTATATGATCTAGCAAGGGCTTGTGAGCAGCCCTGGTTTTATTCACCAGCGCTTTAGGATACACGATAGAAGAACTTGATCTGGAACTATGTCACTGCAACTCACTAGGACAGATCCTAGTCACTGTAAACTGGCACTAATGTCAATTGGAACGGTTTAAAAATGTGTTCATTAAAAAAAAAATTTAAAATGGCTTTTCAAGGAAGTGGAAATTTCCATTACCAAAATTCCATTTCCTTTGAATTTGTTTGACAAAACCCAGAGAGAAAGGGTTTTTTTCCAGTTTGTGTGGTTTTTGACTTGCCAAAAAACAAAAAAAAAGATGTTTTTTGTGAACAACTTTAAAGATTTTCAACAAAAGTGAAAAAAAAATTGTTTTGTCTAAATTGCTTCTGGGGCCAGGGGATGCCATCTCACTTCCCAACCAGCTCTAACATCAATGGAGCAGTGCAGATTCGCCCACGCTGAACCTCCTGCTCATGTCTGCTTTCTACCCCTCTCCCATTTTAAAGTTCATTAAACTAAATGAAGTGCAGCGTTCCTTGCAGACATTTGTTTTCATTAACAGAGGATACATGCGCTCTCTCAGGATATCCTAAACCTCGGAGAAGAAGGTTACAGTTCCATGAACCCTGCGGTCATTATTTTCACAAAGATAATTTATAGAAATCGTTGTAAGGCATTCCAGGAGAACAGAAAAACAAAACATGACAGGTCTTTCTTGACAGGACACAATGTGCCAACTAGAACTGTCTCATTAGAGTGCTTACGCCAACAGCAGGTTTGCAAGCATAATCCATTGATATATTTTAGCTCATTGCTACATTCCCAAATAACCTGCCCTAAGCCTGAGCATCAAAATGGGAACAGATTAAAATGGACCTTCAGAGTTTGATATGGAGTCTCAATTTCTCAGAAGGTTTTGCATCCCAGGGTCATATATTGGGTTCCCTTCCTAATCTGACCCACTCTTATCGGAGCTCAATGGTCTAAAGAAGGGAAAGAATAGCCAGCTATCCATTCCAACCGCATCCCCATGTAAGTTAATGTTTTCAGACCCTGGCCTTAAAGTTACCACAATAACACACTCTTCCAACATTTGGTATCTGAGAGAATTCATGAAACAGATGCTGATGCCCCTCCTGGAAGAAAGGGCATTGCAGTCCTCAGATCTGAACTTCCATTATATTAGTTGCTTCTTTCAGCTTCTGAGATCTGAAAGGTATTTGCCATTCAAGAGAGATCAGCCACATTAGAAGCTGATACTGACTCACTGACCACCAAGATCAATGAATGAAACTGCATGGGACAGAAAATGCTCAAGGGCTGAACTCTGCACTCTGTTCTTGCCTCTCATATTAGCATGTAACTGTGCCTGCGGCGCCTCCTGCTGGTACGTCCAGGGAATTAGCTCACCAGTCTCCAGAGCACTCTCTGCAGGCTGATATCTCGCCGCATGCCACTGGGCCAGGTCCCTCCCAGACCCAGGTGCCCTCTTCCCTGGGGTGCTGCACCCCTGCAGTATCCCCATAGTCTCAGGGTCTCCCCTCCCTGGGGAACTCCAACCCCCTAATCCCATCTTGCCTCACCCTGTGGCTACTGCCAGTGAGCAATGAGCCGCCACTCCCTGGGGCAGAGTGCAGTATAAGAGCCTGTCATCACAGGCAAGGGGGTAGGGCCTGCTGTCTTCCTCTACTACCCAGTACTATGGGCCTCTGGCCAGGCCCTGCAGCCTGGGGAGTTGCCTGCCTGGAGCTCCCCAGCTCCTCTGGCCATTCCCCAGCCCTGTTCCACTCCCAGTACCTTTTCTCCACCAGCAGCCAGGCCCTGCTCCCTCTAGGACTGGAGAGAGACTGCCTAGCTCCAAACCAGCAGCCTTTTTATACAGATCAGCTGGGCCCTAACTGAGCCCAGCCACAGCTGTGGCTGCTTTCCCCAATCAGCCTAGCTTCCCTCCTTGTCAGCCCTCTGCCCCAGCCCTCTCCAAGGACTGGCTTTTAACCGTTTCTGGCAGGGAGCGGGTAGCCACCCCGCTATATGGCACCATTATCGTAGCCCTGATCTCTCATGTCTCCTATCCAATTCCCGTATCTTCCACCTTTTTAAGAAGCACATTTGTCATACCATTCAAGTCATTTGTTCCATACGGCTGATGTCAGGGGTGCAGTCCAGAATAACAGAGTAATATCTTGCTAACTTCAGATCTGCCGCAATCTTCTGTTTGACTTTTATTGCCAGTAACTGGATGATCTTATTTTGAATGGTTTCTCCAAGGTAGTGGTGTGTGGACATTTCTTGGATGGTGGCTCTTCTTAGGTGCTCCTGGAGTACAGCATCAAACTGCGCAATCAGCTCCACAGTTTTACGGAAGTTTCCATTGTTTGGCACATACAGCTGATCTGAAGTGCCCCGCAGTGCTAAGTTTCGGATAGCAAGCATTCTCACAATGGCATTTGTCACCATTGGAGATTTCACGCCAGTAATGTGTTGGATGGAAATTTCTGTTTTCATTGTCTTTGGGGAACATGAAGTTTTTCACTTGCTGTGGCCCATGCAGTACAACGAAGTCCCTCGGGCTACTGCTCAAGTGGGTCCACAGTCCTGGATCATCTAGACTTAAGGAACCAAACTCAGCAGCAGCTGTGTCTTGCACCTCCACCGCACTCTTCTCTGATCTACACTTTTCTTCAGGAATGTGCATGGTAACATCCACTTGAGATAGAGACATGGATGCTGCAGTAGCTGCCAGGTCACCTGCACTCTGACTGATGGAAGACCAGGCATCTCCTCACTGCTCACATCCTCGGTGGGGCCGGAAGGCTCACCGTGAACATTTGTGTCCATGTGTCTCAGGAGATCTCCTTCCTTCTTAGATTGAAAAGCTTCCTTTGCTTTCTTTCTTTTTCAGAATGCTGCCCCAGAGGGGCGTTTTCTTGTTTCACTCATGACTGCTGTTCTGTGCCAGCTATAGTGGCTCTCAACACTCAACTGAAGGGGACAAATAAGCAGGCTGGTAGCAGGGCCTGAGTGAGGGAAGATGTCAGCGTCTTAAGGGCCAAACTGGCTCCTATTACTTCAGTTGACTGCCTGTTCTTCACAAGTGGGTCCAGGGAAGCAGCAGGAAACAGGAAGCTCCCTGAGAAGCTGGTGTTAATCAGTCCAGGCTCCGGGGAGTGCTAGAGAGGTACCTAAGAGGCTCCTCCTCTTTTCTCTCTGCAGCTCCTGCTGCTTTCTGTTATTCCCTCTCACCTTTTCTCCTGCCTGCCTTTTATGTCTCTTGTGCCTTCTTTCCTCCAGCACAGTCCTCCACCATCTTTGTGCATCTAGAGAATATGCACCAGCAGCAGACAATTTTCTACACTCTGGGTTCTAGTGACACCCGCCACAGTCTGGCACCTGAGGCGGCCACCAAAGTTCGCCTCATGATAAGGCGAGTCCTGGTCACCAAGGTAAAAAGGAAGTCTCATTCCCTCCCCTACAGGAATGATTGGGTGCAGGAGGTCAGGCTAGAGCAGTGTTTCTCAATGACGGGTCCCTGAGATCTCCCTGACGTAGTTCAGGAAGACAGCAAGCCGGTCCTTGGTATCCTAAAGGCTGAGGAACACTGTGGTAGGTGATCACAGTGCCCTCTTCTGGCTTTAAAAAACACCAAACCTTTGATCTGGAGGATGACGAGGGAAGTGGTGATCTACTACACTAGTATTAGAGGCAAACAAGGAATGTGATGACACTTTGTGGGTTTTCGTACCAAAATCTGAACTGCTGCCTAATGTAGGAAACTGAGCAATTTCCCAATATATTTTTAATGTGTATCAGCAGTGACAGTTATACAAACAAATAGCTCTCAGTGTTCATATGTATTGTCCATAATATGCCCCTACAGAGCCGTGTCCCTCCCCAACATCTCCCGGCAATCCACTGAATGGATTTCTTCCCCACAGAGAACCCTATCGGTAAGGAGCAAACATTCAAGCATATGTGCAACTTTACTCAGGAGAGTAGCCCCATAGACCTGCCTGAGTAAGTTTACTCATATGCTTGTGTGTGTGCAGGATTAGGGTCACACTGAGGAGTGGGGCTGCAGGGACATGGGAGTTTTCAGAGGAAAGGGGGAGCAGGGCTGTGGGATGAACAGGTTCAGGCAGAGAACAGGTTTGTGCCTGGAGGTCTGGGCGAAACCCAGGGGGCCAGGGGGCTGCAAGTGGAAGCAAGGCCTGCGAGTGGGAATGCGGGAGACACAGAGGGAGTATGCGGTGAAAAGCAGAGTTTGAGCTGGGTGCTGGGTGGGCAGAAGGCAGAGGAGCGCTGTGCCGATGGAACCCCTCCTCTCCATCAGTGCTGTGGGATAAACAGCCCCTCGCACAAAATATTTGTTAAGATGGAAAAGGGCTTCTAGATCAAAACAGAAATTTTCACCAAAAAACTCCCGCCAGTGACAAGGGGGCAGAGAGGAGGCCTCCGCTACTGCCTCTCTGAGCCTCCAGGCCAGTGACTGTCTGCTTCAGGCTCCCCCGCACTCCTCCGGCCCTACAAGGAAACGCCTCCTCTCTGCCATGGGCACCACCAGCACCAGGTGGGCAGGCTGGGTGGGGCCATGGGAAATGGGGCCAAGGCTGTGCCGTGCTCCTGAGCTTCACCTATCCTGTCCCCTGGCACTGTGCTGGCTCAGAAGGGCCAGTGAGTGTGGCTGGGGGGCAGGGCGTGGGTCTTTGGAGGGCATGGGGAGGGATGCTGTGCTGCGAAGGGGTGGGGGGCGCTGGGCAGTGGGGGAAGTTTGGGTGTTTTGAGGTGCTAGGCAGTAGGGGAGTCTGAAAGGGGATGCTGGGCTGTGAGGGGGTGGGGGGCACTGGGCAGTTGTGGGGCTGTGGGCACTAGGGCGCTGGGAAGGTGTGGTGGTGTACAGAGCGCTGTGCATTTGTGGGGAGGCTCTGGGGGGAGGGGCTCTGAGCATGGAAGGTCCGTGGGGCGCTGGGTATAGGGAATGAGGAGGTGTTGGGCGGGTTTGGGGGGGAGTTGCGTGGCCCAGCACTGGTCTGCCCCCACGGCGAAGGGGCTCGCTGGCAGCAGAGGGCTGGGTGGGCCACTGTGTGTCTGGCGATTGCCGGTTTGTAAATACTGCCCTTGCACTGGGCTGGGTGGAGCGGGGCTGACCCACCATGCCCTATTGCCCCTGGCCCGCCCCTTGCTCCGGGGACTGACTTCCCCATGCCATGCTCCATTGCCCCCCTAGAGGCCCACAAATATGTTTGGTGCCAGGCCCTCAAAAGGTTAATCCAGCCCTGACTGCACCTAGCTCTGGTCTGGAAGCCACTGATTTCAGACGTGACCTCTAGGTGCCACCATCATACAAATAATCTAATTATACCAATAGAAAGGAAGATTTTTGAATGTTACTCTGAAAAAAAGAGCCCTATGGACTCAATAATACATTCAAAAATGAGGAGTATTCAGTCCAATTCCCTTTGACTTCCGCGGGGCCAGGATTTCACCCGACACGGATTAGACTACAGGGGTTTTGAATGCATGACCTTAACCCCTACCAGTTGTGGTAAGGAAGTCTAAGCAGTGAGTCTTCAGCACTAGAATTGTATCTCATAGGAAATTACTTCAGACAGTTCGTGAAATCAAGAAGGGGTGGGTTTGTAGCGCCGTCGTTGCTGAATCCAAAAAGAGGCATGAAAGAGAAAAGCTTCATGCTTGAAGATGAAATTCCAGACTGATCATATTGTAGGGAGGACAGGAGGTATTTTCATTAGCCAGCTGTCAAAAGATGCAAAGCCTCACCCATTGATTGCTTAGCAGGTAAACAAATACATTACAGGGAACAGTTTCCCTAAATCCAGATTGTCTTTCACCCAGTGATCAGACACATGCAGAGCAGGAGGCATTACAAGATAAGTGTATTTTCTTCTCTCTCTAAAGGGGAAATCTTGATTCCCGTTACAAGTGCTGAAAGCCCCTGGCAGGTGCTGAAAGACCATGGCAGTGGAACCAGTGTGCTACAGCAAGATAAGGTTGGTAGGACTGGGGAGTGGCGGGGGGGAAAAGCTATGCAGGAAACTTGCACATCCTTCATGGGGTGAGTCTCTGTGCAGCAGGGGTTAGGGGGTTTGGTTGTGGGGCAGAGCGAACCAGAGATGGGACTAATGACCTGCACCACACCACATGCTGATTTTGCCAAAACATTTTGGTTTTTTTTCTGAAAATCTTCACTTTTCACGTGAGATATAATCAGACCAGGGAAACTCACCCAGGGAGGATAATGAAGGCATGAGCAACTCAAACTACATCTTCCATGAGGTACCACAGCAGCTCAGGGGGACGCAGATTAAAGTTGAGCCAGGCTGAAATGAAATGTTTTCAGTTCCATTCACCAAATGTAAAAAAGCACAGTTTTGAATTCAGGAATGTCAAAATGTTTTGTTTCAATGAGAAATGTTTCACCATTTCCAAACTGAAATATTTTCAAGCTTTCCTTTCCACAAAATTTTTTTGACTTTTCATCCCAATTCGGGATAGAAATCCCAATTTTCACAGTTACCACGAGTCTGACTGAGCAGGGCTCAGATGGAGAAACAAGTAAAAAACAATCAATTTAAAAGTCCTCTACAATGACCTCAGATAACTTTTCTGAACATGCAAATGCCATGACCTTAAAGTTCTAGATCTCAAGACCTATCAGGGTTAGAAACAAGCACTCATTGGAAAGTTGTGAATATCTCCTTTCCCATGGTACAAAGTTTCAGTTCCAAGTCCAAGTGGGCTATGAGACATTACTCCTTAAACCTGTCAACAGTCCAGCACTACTAATGCTTATCCTATTCCTCAGATCAAGGAAATTTAGGTCTGGGGGAATTTCACACAGAGGGAGCGGAAAGAGAGATTTTTGTGGCAGGTTGATTTTTTTTTAAATAGTGCATGAGTTGATAGTTGAATAACTTTTGTTATTGATTTGTTTTAGAGTAACACCTAACGGTCCTGATTAAGATCAGGCCTTATTGTGCTAGGCCAGGGGTAGGCAACCTATGGCACGCATGCTGAAGGCGGCATGCAAGCTGATTTTCACTAGCACTCACACTGCCCGGGTCCTGGCCACCGGTCTGGGGGGCTCTGGATTTTAATTTAATTTAAATGAAGCTTCTTAAACATTTTAAAACCTTATTTGCTTTACATACAACAATAGTTTAGTTCTATATGATAGACTTATAGAAAGAGACCTTCTAAAAACATTAAAATGTATTACCGGCAAGTGAACCCTTAAATTAGAGTGAATAAATGAAGACTCGGCACACCACTTCTGAAAGGTTGCTGACCCCTGTGCTAGGCACTGCATAAACACATAGTAAGGGATGGTCTCTGGCCCGAAGAGCTTCCAGTCTAAATGGACATGGCAGAAAAAATGATGGGAGAAAAGAAGGATTTATCATTCCTATTTTACAGATGGAAAACTGAGGCCCAGGAAGTCTGTGACAGAGCCAAGAATGGAATCAAGATCTCCTGAGTCCCAGCCTAGTGTTTTAACTACAAGACCAACTGAAGACATCAGCATTGCCTCATCTGTAAGTTACTAGTTTGTTTCAACTACCGGTATGTCACGTCCGGCTGACAATATTCAGAGCAATATGAGCGTGGGCATGGTATGCCTTCGCAAAATGCCATGCAGTCAGACGTGTATGAAAGCCCATGATATATTAACACAGTAAATGGAACTCTTGATTTCACTTGCGAGCTGATGATGTTTCTAATGACTCAATACACTAATTAAACACTAGATTTCATTACACAGGGTTAATTCTTATCATTTCAAGCCAAATTCCATGATAGGAGTGAGCAACTGCTAAAACCTCGGTAATGGCTATGAAGTTTTGGAGCACACCACTCTCCTCCTTCACAGTAAAGGAGTATTTAATCATTTCCTGTTCAATTCTAGCACTTGGAGCAATTCAATGTAATCTGCGTTCCATCATACTGTTTTATTGCACACCTTCCGGTTTATTGCTGTAACAGGAACCATGTTTAACACAGCACCCCACCTCCAGAACAGAATGTATTACTTCGCCAGAGCTTCTTTTAGGAATGTTTGCAAGAGCTTGCCAGACCAAAGCTTCACTTTCACCACATTCAAATGTTCAGGATCCTCCAGCAAGACACAGAAAGCAGCAGGGATGTGGTTATGACGAAATGATTGGGCTGTATTCACGGTCTCTGTACCTCCTCAGCGTCTCCGCTCGTATAAATCAGCATGAAGCTGAAGCTGTGCCCAGTTACACCAGCTGAGGATCTGGCCTTGGGTATTTTATCGCTTTCCATACAGCAGTCAGTTGTGAAGGGAGAGACAAGGTGTGGGGAGAGGGGAGTAATCTCTGTTATTGGAGCAACTTCTGTAGGTGAAAGAGACAAGCTTTGGAGCCACACACAGCTCTTCACTATGACCTTTGAAACCTTCTCCTTCCCCAATAGAAGTCGGCCCAATAAAAGAGATCACCTCCCCCAACCTGTCTCGCTCATATCCTGGGACCAACACGGCTACACCGCAAACAAGTTGAGGAGGGAGGCATCTTCTGGAAGAGATGATGACGGTGGCTGGACGTGCGCAAGCAGAGGAGGTGATCGAAACAAGTGCCGAAAACCGTATTGCTAACGTCAAAGGGTCAAAAATTCTGAGTCAGACTCCAAAACCTCATGAGACTGCCCCAAAAATCAGGAGTTGGTTTTTGTTTTCAGAGGCGATGCTTTGGGGGGTTGGGGCTGTCTTTTGATTGTTGACCTCCCTCTGCTCACCTAGTGCTGGGATGATTTAGTTGGAGATTGGTCCTGCTTTGAGCAGGGGGTTGAACTAGTCACCTCCTGAGGTCCCTTCCAACCCTGATATTCTAGGATTCTATGGTTCTGGCTGACAGACCTGCACCTGCTTTTTCTCTCTTTGGGCGGACGGGCTTGTTTCTTGATCGATTCCTTCTGTAGCCTGAGCTCTCCCTGGCCACTGAGAGTGAGGACCAGGCTTGGAGGAAGGTGCCACTCAAGGCAGCAAAGGGCCTGGAATGAGGATTCTCTTAGCCACTCCCATCTAGGGTGATCAGAGGTCCCGACTTTATAGGGACAGTCCCGATTTTATAGGGACAGTCCCGATATTCGGGTCTTTTTCTTATGTAGGTTCCTATTACCCCCCCACCCCCGTCTTGATTTTTCACGTTTGCTGTCTGGTCTCCCTACTCCCATCCCGGGCATTTGCTCCCAGGGCAGGAGTTCTCTCTTGGCTTCCTCTGAGCCTGCTCAGCACAAGGGACATGATACAGGCCAATAGTCAGCAAGGGGTCCACAGCCTAAGCCTGTTGACTTCAGAGGAGTTTTTCTGTTGATCTCACCGGGAATAGGCTCAGCCTTTCTAAGGCCAGGCTGGTCATTACAATGCAAGAGAGAGAGAGAACGAGAGAGAGAGAGAGAGAAGGGGGGAGGGAGAGAGAAGGAGAGAAGGAGAGACAGAGAGAGACAGAGACACAGAGAGAAGGGGGGAGGGCGAGAGAAGGGGAGAGAGAGAGACAGAGAGAGAAGTGGGGGAAGGAGAGAGAGAGAAAGGAGAGACAGAGAGAGACAGAGAGAAAGAGAGACACAGAGAGAAGGGGGAGGGAGAGAGAAGGAGAGAAGGGCGGGAGAGAGAGAGAAGTGGGGGAGGGAGAGAGACAGAGAGAGAGAGAAGGGGGGAGGGAGAGAGAAGGGGGGAGAGAGAGAGAAAGAGAAGTGGGGGAGGAAGAGAGAGAGAGAAGGAGAGAGAGAGAGAGAGAAGGAGACAGACAGACACAGAGAGAGACAGAGAGAAGGGGGAGGGAGAGAGAAGGAGAGAAAGGGAGAGAGAGAGAGAAGTGGGGGAGGGAGAGAAAGATAGAGAAGGAGAGAGAGAGACAGAGACAGAGAGAGAGAAGGAGAGAAGGGGAGAGAGAGAGAGAGAGAAGTGGGGGAGGGAGAGAGAGAGAGAAGAAGAGACAGAGAGACAGAGAGAGAGAAGGGGGGAGGGAGAGAAAGAGAGAGAGAGAGAAGTGGGGGAGAGAGAGAGAAAGAGAGAGAAGGAGAGAGAGAGACACACACACACAGAGAGAGAGAGAGACTGTATCTTCTTTTATCTCCAGTGTTTGGAAAGGGATGTACTATCCTTAGCAATTTATGATTTTCAGAAGGACACAATTCCCATTAAGAACAATGGGGGCTGCAGGGTTCTTTTGAAAATCCACCCATTAACCTAGTAAATTGTCTCTAAAGGGAAAATAGTACCCCCAAGTTTGCACAAAGTACAATGAGTGGCAGTAACCTAACCCCAAAGGACTGATTTAAGGCTCAGTCTAGCTCCGATTTAGTGAATGAGAATTTGCCATGGATATGAACATAAACAGAATCCAGACTTTTGAAATGCTTGAGGTTCTGTTAGATCCTTAGAAAGAGCAATGGTGGGTAGGACTGAGCAGAGCTGTGCCATGAATAATCCAATCTGTAACTGTACCATGGAAAAATAAAAAGCCACAATGTTGGCCTGTAATGCTGTAATAATTCAATTATCCCTCCGTATTACATTCTGGGGATGGTTTTGTTTTTTAAACAAATAGCCTTCACAACATACAAGATCTTTAGGCATAAAAAGTGGGAAGCTACAGTCTAAAATATATCCTGGTGAATTGGCAATAAATCCTACTACAAAGGTTTTGGTAGTCAGGAGTTTTGTTCCACCCTCCACGGAATTCCTGCATTTTAGGTGCTCAAATGCTCTTGTTCTTGTTTGGCTTTCCTTAAAATTCTCGTGGTATCTAAAAACACTGTCTCCTGGAAGTCACTGACGGTGATGTCCTAACATGTTCTTGAGCTTCCTATTCATACCCTCAGAAATTGCTCCAAGTGCCCCAGCAATCCCTGGAATCATCGTTTTCCTAGTTTTCCATAATGGTTCCACTTTGTGGCAGAGCTCTGCGTAATACTTCACTGTGGTCTCGTCTTGTTTCCTTTTTATGTTTCTGTCTGCTGGCGTAGCAACATCCATCAACATGGGCCCATTTGTCTTCTTTTCTACAACTCCTCATTATTGTTAATTATTATTATTGCCATAGCACCTCCTCAGAGACCAGGACTCCATTGCACTAAAAACCCAGAACAAAAAGACGGCCAGAGAGCTCACAGTCTAATTAGTCGCATGTTCAAAGACAAACACTGGAGACCACTTTAATCCTCACCCCTCTCAGTTGACAAAGGAGTACAAGAATCGGAGGTGGACAGGTTTATCTGAAATGCTTCAAATTTGGGCCCCCACCATGGAATGAACAGTTTACTTAACACGCTTACTGTTCTGCACCACGAGTAGTCCCACTGTCAGTCGATGAGACAACTCGCAGTGTCTATAAACATGTGCTTCAATCTTTTCAAGAGCAGGGTGTTGGGAGCCATAGCGGTCCTGGGAAGATATATGGAAGGGATTCCATCTGTTGGCTACGCCCTGTAAAATGGCATTAAGTGACTCCTGTCCTCTGGCTAAGCACCGCACTCTCTTGGCAGCTCATCACAGGGCTGGCTCTCCTGGCCCTTCACTTTGTGCGGTCCCTTCCACCAGCGCGATGTGCCCCTAGCATTCTGATCTGGTAACATTTTGCGCTCGTTTTGCCTTTGAGTAAAGAACGGCACAAGATGCAGGGCAATGGAGACGCAGGCCCCACAAACGCTTCCACAACAACCACCAGTGCTGGGCCCTGCACGATTTCCTAGAGCTGCTGATCACTCTTCATCTGCACCCCTGCCGGTTGACGTACAGCAAAGGTTATGTTCCCAAAGGCCAACCCGGGGCTGCTCTTTTGACTTTGACCACTGTTACGAAGTTCTTCCCTTTCAGTTGCACACAAGGGAGGCAAAGGAATCTTGGCCTGGGAGAGGTTCTTTAATAACGTTTCAATTATGCTCACGCAATAAAAAGTACAAATTGAATTTCCGGGTGTGTACTGTGCTGGGATATCGCCATGCCTTGGGCGTGTACAATAGCACTTAGCCCCAGGAGTACCAATATTCCCAACATCAGAACACGCCCTTCTCTCCCTTACTGCTCACAGGAGCTTTGGCACGGCATGTAACTCAGGATACTGTCAAATCTCGAGAGTGCTTTAGTTAAGTGTCTTTGATTCAGAGATCTAAGGCCAGAAGGGACTGCTGTGGTCACCTTATCTGACCCCCTAGAGCCACAGAACATCAGCCAACAAAACCCAGCATTGCAGGATGAACTAGACCAGAGGGTAGCTTGTAGAAAGACGTGTGGTATTGATTTAAAGACACTAAGTGGTGGTGAATTTGCCACATCCCTCCACAACCTGTCCCTGTGGTGAATCACCCTCACTTATAAAAACGTGCGTCTTATTTCCAGACTGACTGAGTTAGGATGATAACAGTAAGAAAAATCCCAGTGCATGGCTTCTTGTAGGGGTGGCTAGCGGGTACGTTTTTGTTTATGATGTGACTTTTTTCACTTAAAAACACCTTTGGCTATTTAACTGATTTTTTCCCATTGTTTTTCTGCTATACAAATTATCGACAGTAGAAGGGTCAGAGGAAATAGAGAAAAGGGTGTTTGGGACACTTTTGCTATTATTAATTTAAGGGGAGTCCTTTTTCTTAATTTTTCAGCTAGTTCAGACACATTGGATGGGATTTTCAGAACCACTCAGTGTTGGCCTATGGCTTTGTCTATACTGGAAAGTTGTGCCTCTTAACTATGCTGGTATAGGGCTAGTGTTACACTGGTATGGTTAAAGTGGGGGCACCATAGCTATGTCAACCAAACTTTTAAGTGTAGATCAGACCTTAGGCCAACACTGACTGCTTTTGAACATCCCACCTGAGGCTTAGGGACTCTGACCAGCATATATCCTGGGGAAGAACTTTACTGTTGGTGTTCAGAAGTTTCTCTGGCCTTCCCTTTCTGTTCAGGACATTAACTTAGTTACAAAGCCAGGATTCACCGGAGAAGGGGACAACGGCCTGTCAAAAATTTGCACAGAAGAATTTTTTTGTGCACCCGGCCTGTCAAAAATTAGAGGGAACATTGCCCATGGCCCCTGTACCAAGACTCCTTATGCTTCCCCACACCCAGGTTGTACTACCAGGAATTTGTGCTGGAGCTCCCTAATATACAGAAAGAATATGTCTGTTGCTACATGCTTTCAATGGAGGCTCCATACTGCCCACTGAGTGCCTGGGAGCAGAGCTGACCAGTGCATGGAGTGAAGGGAAGCAAGGGCGATGGGTCTACTCCTCTCCATCCCCTTTGGAGCACCAGAGAGTGTATAGTGGGAGCTGCCTCTGTCCCATTGGCACAGGCGTCTGGGCAGGGCACTTCAAAGGGATGGAAAGTTCCTTTCGTGCATCTCCTCCATGGGCCGTGGAAAGAGCCTGGCAATCTCGGCCTTTCAGGTACATTTTCTTCACCCTGAACAGCTGAAAAAAGATTTGGGAGCTCTTCCGCGGTCTGCAGAGAGGTGAGTCAGCTGTCACAGCAGCCCAGGGCAAAAAGCAGAGGAAGAAAAGGACCGAAATCAGGGGGAATCATTCACCCATAGCTGGATTCAAATGACAGCTCAGCTGGGAGTTTAAACCCTGACCTGACTTTGGCATCCAAAATCTCCCATACGTAAATCAGGGTGGGGTAGACCATCTGGAACCCATATACAAGGGATGACATCAGTGGCAGGTGGGGTATTTGTAGGGCTGGAATTCATCATAGCACACTTAGTCTCACTTCTCTTACTCACATGAATTGTCCCCTGGGTCCCCCAGACTCCAGTGAGCCTCCTGGTGTAGGATTTAGTCTCTCATATGCCATCCAAAGGGAACCACTTGGATGCACTGTCAAATGCAAACTTTTGGGGTTGTTTTAAAACAAAACAATATTATTTATGGGCCTACATTGAAGCAGCTCTAGGGGAAACATCTGTATTTCATTTTTTGTAGCTGCTTTAAATAAGAATTGAAGTGGACATACATAACGTAAACCTCTTAGAATAATGAAAGCTTCATTCCCAGTTGCTCCTTTCCTTCACGGAAGAAGGGGGGAGATGGACAGAGATGAAGAGAGGGGACAAAGTGGCTTTAAGTACACTCTGGGGCTATGCAGGGCTCTGCCTGCCCTTTGGGATACGTCAGAATAGCCTCAGGGTGGCTCTAATTTACACGCTGCTTCCCATAGCTCTCAGTTAGCTCTGAGAAGCAATGAACAGCCCTGCTGCTGTCCAGTCCAGCCATGTCCCTGATCTATCTCCTGTGCTGGGATCTGGAAGCCAGGTAAGTGTAGAGCATGTCACCAGCTTCTCACTGGCCAGGTATTCTCAGAGGACCATTTCTATCGCCTTGAGGTTCCTTTATGTTCAAATGGTTTAAATGTCACTTAGAATCCGGACCTAAGTCTTTAAAAGCCTGTGAGTAATAAGAGGACATGGCCAAAAAGTCTCTGGGAAAGGCCAGTTATTAAAATGGCTAATGATGGGTATAAAGGTGCTGCAGCAAGTGTTGCTAATGGACTCTTAGGCCTGGGCTACACTGTGGGGCAGGTGGTTTCCAAAATAAGATACGCAACTTCAGCTAGGCTATTCGCGTAGCTGAAGTCGAAATATCTTGGCTCTATTTAGCTGGCCGTTCTCACGGCGGCGAGTCGACCGCGGTGGCTCCCCCGTCAACTCCACTTCCTCCTCTTGCAGAGCTGGAGCTCTGGTGTCGACGGGGAGCACAATCAGGGATCGATTTATCACGTCTAGACAAGACACGATAAATCGATCCCTGATACCTAGAACACTACCCGCCAATCCGGCAGGTAGTATAGAAGTACCCTTTGAAAACCAAAGGGGCAAATCCTGCCCCCAGGTACATTGTTACCCTCCAAGGAGTCGGACCCGTGCAGCTGGGGGTGGACAGGAGGGTATGGGCTCAAATCCTGGGAAAGAGAGCACAGCCAAGAAAAAAGAAATGAAAGGTAACTCCTGCACCCGAACACAAGCCCCTCACTGCAAGGGGCAGTGGCACAGAAACAAGGGCACTTCCTGATGATGCTGGGGTTTTCATTCCTCAGCCTTGATTTACAGTAAGGTAGGATTCCCTTTAATTTCCTGGTTCTGGGACTTTTGTTGCTGTGTTGGTCTGGTTTAGAGAAAGAAAGGGGGCGGGGGAACCGCAATAAAAATTGCCAGTAGTTTGCAAGTTCCTTGAGTTGCACCTATGTGGCTTGGCTCCACAACCTAGTTGCTGCTCTTGAATAAGGTGACCAGTTCCTAACCATCCTGGCTTGAAATCACTGGAATCCAGTCACCCTGGAGGGAAGCTTTGTAAAACCAGCCACCCTGGACCAAAACCTCCTGACCACCCATGGATACAGAGCCACCCCTTCATCTTTTATTGTCAGTCTTCTCTCTTAGGGGTGAAATCCTGGATGGGAATGGCCAAACCCCCATTGAATTCAATGGGGCCAGGGTTTCACCCATCACCTTTTAATTGCAGTTTCTCGCCAAAGAAAATGCTTCTGGCAACTTTCCCTCCCCCTACCTTGATCCCTTGCCATTTCTTCGTAACAGGTCCATCAGATTCCCCAGCCTGCTCTGTTCTCTGCAGAAGTCAGTAAAGCTAGGATACTGGGCAGGACATTTATTCTGTGATTATTTGTATTCATGCAGCACTTTTCATTCTCACAGCACTGTACAAGGATTAATCAAACCACACAATCCTCCTGAGAGGAAGGTAATCTTAGCCCCATTGTACAGATGGGGAAAGTGGAGCACAGAGAGTTTAAAGAGACGTGGCAAAGTCACACAATGGGTCCCGGTGGAGCCAGCCAGGCCTCCGCGCTCCCAGTCTTGTGTTTAATTCAGGAGCGCCACATGGAGGAGATTCTCTTCTCCCCTGTGCAGCACTCAAAAGTAGCTGAGAACTTTTTGCTGAAACTTTCTATAAATAAACTCACCCCTGGGCTGGGAATGGGAGTAAATTCAGCCCAAAAGGAATTTATTTGTCAAATGTATGAGCAACTGGAAAAGGAGGATTATAGCAGGAGCTGCATTTCAACTATAACATGTACCATTATGGCTAATTTTATCTGCAGTACTGTGCAAACTTTAGGCCCAGTCCTTGCTCGTATTAAACTCCCATTCAAGTCAACAGGATTTGGATAAAGACACATGGCCAAACTGTCTCAGCCCCAGGAAACTCCTACTGGACCAAATCCTGTTCACACTCATAAAAACCCACTGACTTCAAAGGACTTTCTACGTGTGGATAGGTAGATATTTCAGCGGAGTGACACGGAGGATACATTTGGCCCTACATAGCTATCATTTTATTTCTATTTCATTAACATTGATATTTTAATCTTATTCTCCATTATTTACAGTCCATTATCACTGATAATAATCACACTTGCAAAATAGTTATAAAAGAACCTTTGGCCTGATTTTCAGAGGTGCTGGAATTTGCAGCACGCATGGACTCCAGTGGGATCTGTGGGAGTTGGGCAGTTCTGATAATCTGGCCAGTAACGAAAGTGTTCTTGATAAGGAAAGATCAGCATCTGCTGTTACTCAGGCAGGTTGTGGGGAGAGGAGCGAAAGAACATTTCATTACACATTTTCTACAAACCAGGTTTGTCAAGCTTTATTTGTATGCCTGTGAAATCACGAAGTGATTATGGATTGCATAGGGTACATTTCCAATAAATAAATAACTATTTACAAATGTGCCGCATTTACAAAATTGTGGATTGAATCATTTACAGTAAGAAAGCTAGATTTCATGTGACACATTTCTTCTCTTTCTTTTTTTCAAAAGTTGAAATGTACTTTGATCATTCTGGCATATCAGGAAAAAAAATAATACCATGTGATAGCAGTCTCACTTTGTATGTACCTACAGTTATTTTCACCCAAAAAGGGGAAGATTAGAAAAATCAAGTTTCTCAAACTCTTAACAGTAAAATTTCTTAAGAAAAACCAGCTGGTAGCCTGCACGTTTCTTTATCAATCAGTTCATCAATCAGGGAAAGGATAGGATACAGAGGGATCTAGACGAATTAGAGGATTGGGTCAAAAGAAATCCGATGAGGTTAAACAAGGACAAGTGCAGAGCCCTGCACTTAGAAAGGAAGAATCCCATGCATGGCTACAGACTGAGTGGCTAGGCATCAGTGCTGCAAAAAAGGACCAATGGGCTATAGTGGACGAGAAGCTGGATATGAGTCAGTGTTCTCTTGTTGCCAAGAAGGCTAACAGCATTTTGGGCTGTATACGTAGGAGCATTGCCAGCAGATCGAGGGATGTGATCATTTCCCTCTATTCAGTATTGGTGAGGCCTCATCTGAAGTACTGTGTTCAGTTTTGGGACCCATACTATAAGAAGGATGTGGAAAAATTGGAAAGAGTCCAGCGAAAGGCAACAAAAATGATTGGGAACTGGAGCACATGACTTATGAGGATCGGCTGAGGGAACTGGGATTGTTTAGTCTGCAGAAGAGAAGAATGAGGGGGGATTTGATAGCTGCTTTCAGCTACCTGAAGGGGGGTTCCAAAGAGGATGGATCTAGACTGTTCTCAGTGGTAGCAGATGACAGAACCAGGAGTAATGGTCTCAAGTTGCGGAGTGGGAGGTTTAGGTTGGATATTAGGGAAAAAACTTTTTCACTAGTAAGATAGTGAAACACTGGAATGGGTTACCTAAGGAGGTGGTAGAATCTCCTTCCTTAGAGATTTTTGACAAAGCCCTAGCTAGGATGATTTAGTTGGGATTGGTCCTGCTATGAGCAGGGGATTGGACTAGATGACCTCCTTAGGTCCTTTCCAACCCTAATATTGTAGGATTCATTTGCAATCAGTCACCTATATGTCTGGGTTTGCTATCCCAGAATGGTAAAATTTGCTGCTAAAAACTGAGCACTGCTGCATATCAATATTTCATAGGCACGGGACCCTATCTGGTAGAGCTCAATCATACTCCTCTTGAAGCTAATGTCAAAGCTTTCATTGGCTTAATAGGAGCCGGAAAAGGCCCTTAGAGTCCTCTCAGCATTTGGGCATATTTTCTGCCACAATCTCATTAAGGTTGTACTATCCCTCCCCTTTGAACACTGGTTTGACCCTCGGCTTTTACAGCCTCCGAACCTTTCATCTCCACACTTGATAGAAGGATCTGGAAAGGAAAGTGTGAAATGAATTTTTCAGATTTTGCCCAATATAGTACTGATTGACAGAGGACCTGAGTCTGCTCCCACTGAAGTCAATGCAAGTTTTGCCTCTGTGTGGGTAGGACTGGGCCCATAACAGACATCTGGACAGGAGCTGAGGGATTTAGCAGAGCTGGGCAAAAATGCCCTACCATCATGTTAATAGGCAGAAGATTTAAAACAACAAAAGGAAGTATTTTTTCACACAATGCACAGTCAACCTGTGGAACTCCTCGCCAGAGGATGTTGTGAAAGCCAAGACTATAACAGTGTTCAAAAAAAGAACAAGATAAATTCATGGAGGATGAACAGGGATGGTGTCCCTAGGCAGGATGGACAGGAATGGTGTCCCTAGCCTCTGTTTGTCAGAAGCTGGGAATGGGCGACAGGGGATGGATCACTTGATGATTACCTGTTCTATTCATTCCCTCTGGGGCACCTGGTATTGGCCACTGTTGGAAGATAGTATACTGGGCTAGATGGACCTTTGGTCTGATCCAGTATGGCGGTTTGTATGTGCTTATCATCAGGAGAATATGAAGTGGTTTCATTAAAGATGTTTTAACCTGACAGTGAGAGAAAGGGAACAAAACCCCTAGAGAAAGTGTGAGTGGAAGACACAACCATCAAATGGGAATGCTTTTCCACCATAGCAAGAATGACACCCCATTGACAGCTCCATGTACCCAAACTTCCACCCCCCTCAAAAACCTGTAACAAAACAAAACAAACAAACAAAGCAACCAAATAAGCAGAGTTCTGACCCTGAAAGGGAGAAGGGAGAGAGATTCCATGAAGTCCAGTAGGGGCTTTGCTTTTGCTATTGATTTTACATGAAAGGTGCTCAGATACTGTTGTAATGGGCAGCAGTACAAACCCAAAGATAGATAAATGAGGGGAGTTGCAAAGAGGACAGGACAAGGGAAGGTAGAGGAAGAACTGATGGAAAGATCTTTGCTACTTGTTAGTAATCAGCCTTTTTTTAAAAAATATCCGCCAAACCTATATCGGTCACAGGAGCATCCCAGCTTTTCCTGATTGCTCAAGCTCCAGTCTGATATGGGAAAGAACTCAGGACACTGTCTCCGGATGAAAGCTGCTTTCACTACACCGCTTCAAAGTCTATTACTGTTGAATAGTCAGTTGCATCTATTCTCTTGTTCTATAGTCGGATTTCAATCGTCAGTTCCAAACAAGGGCAGTTTTCTCAATGCCCAAAAAACAACAAAAAGTTCTGTCTTTAAACCCCACAAAGATCACCAAGTCTGGAAAAGGGGGGAAATCAAAAAGGCAACTACCAGTTTCTTTAAAGACACACAAATGGGATTAGCTCAGCATTGTATGCTTCACCATTCAGTTTTCTCATCTCTTGCAAAGCATATTTTTCTGAAGCTAGTTGAAAAATAGTGATTTTTTTTTCCTGCAAAGTTTTAATAACTCTCCTTGATGATTTTTCATTGGAAATCTGAAAAAGTCCAACCAATTCCCTCTTTTTCCTTTCAATCCACCGGGATTTTTTTTTTCTTTTACAGTTTCTGGTTAGCAGAGGGGCACCCTGGGGTAACTTGCTGCAGCACCATTTCTTTTTCTGTCCTCTTGCTACATTTATAATCCATGGCTCTATGAATCGGGAAGTGCTTCTTCATCAGGTGGTAGAGAATGGCCATCAGGACCAAAATTGTGAACAGGATGCCAATGCTGATTCCGATCAGCACTCCGGGGTGGAGGCTGTCTGCCCTCGGCGGGACCCGGCTGGGGGCTGCTGTGTTGGGGTAGAGCTCCGTCTCCCCGGAAGACTCATCAGAAGTGCAGAAGTGCTCTAGGTAGAGGCTGTACCCCTCCCGGCAATGACACGTGTAGCCGCCTAGCTTATTGGTGCACAGCTGCTCACAATTGCCTTGCTCGCACTCGTCGATGTCCACACACATCTTCGCACTACCGTTGTGGTGATCCAGGACGAAGCCGTCGGGGCAGAAGCACACCTCCTGCATGTGGGGGTCGCAGTCCGCTGGGCATTCAGTCTGGTTGCAGAAGAGGGCACATTTATGGGGGTCCTTGGGGGATGGGGCGTAGCCGCTGAAGCAGCTGCAGCGGTAGCCCCCTGGCACATCCTCACACTGGTGGTGACACTTCTCTTCGTAGCAATCGATCACGTCCTCACATTTGCCGTCCACCAGCTCGTAGCCCGGGTGGCACTGGCAGTGGAAGCCCCCCTCGGTGTTGACGCACACCTGGTCGCACAGGGCCGGCGTGGTCTGACAGTCGTCGATGTCCCTGCAGCTGATACCGTCCCCCTCCAGCTCGTAGCCCTCGTGGCACATGCAGGAGAAGCTGGCCGCCAGCGGGATGCAGTGGTGCTCGCAGGGGGCGTCCTCGCACACGGAGGAGCAGCCGCGTTGGTCCGGGGCCAGCCGCTTCCCGGGGGAGCAGGTGCAGCGCGGGGTTCCGCCGTCCCACTGGCACGAATCCTCGCACCCGCCGTTGCCCAGCTGGCAGGGCCAGGCCCCGGGGCCGGCCGAGCTCCACCGCAGGCCCCCGCCGCCCTGTTCCTGGCACACCAGCTCCAGGCCCAGGGCCGGGGCCCAGGCCGTGGTCTGGGGCGGGAGCACCAGGAGGTCACTGTCCTGCGCCCCGAAGGGGGTGGTGTAGGTCACCTCCAGGCCTGGCCCCGGGGCGAGCTGCGGGCACGTGCCAGGGTAGTTGTACTCACACAGGAAGCCGTCTGCGTCGGAGTCACACCGCTTCTCTTCCCACGTGAGGTTCCGCGCCGCCACGGCCACGCACCGGGGCCCGCAGACCGGCCCGCCCGGCCCCCAGCGGGTGTAGTCGGTGCGCTCGTCGCCCGTCACCCAGCGGAAGCCCCGCAGCCGGCGGGCGGGCTCCGAGCACTGGCCCGGGGCCAGCTGCAGCCCGATCCACAGGCGGGCGTCGCTCCGGTTCCGCACCAGCAGGGCGACGGCGGCTTCGGCCACGGTGGAGCGCACGGTCATGAGCTGCCCGCCGCCGGCCTGGCAGAGCCCGAGGGCGGCGGCGAACCCCTGCCGCCCCCAGGACACGCCGAAGCAGACGTGCTCTAGGCACAGGGCGCCCGCGGGCGGCGGCGGGGTGGGAGCCGGGCGCCCGAGCTGGGCCGCGGCCACCAGCGCCAGGCAGAGCCGCAGCATGGTGTGGGGCGGCGGAGCGGGCGATCGGCTGCTCCCGGGCGCCGCCGGGGAGTCTCGGTCATGCCTCCGCTCGCTCGGCGCCCACGTTTTTATAGGGGCGCTGCGGCGGCAGGAAGCGCCGGCCCGGGGCTGGGATCGCCCCCAGCCGCCGCCGGAGCAAATCACGGTCACCCGGGGGGCGGAGGGAGGGAGGGCGGGAGGATGGGTGGGGGACTCATTGTCCGCGGGAGGAGGGCGGAGGGCCCCGATGAAACAATCAACAGCCCCCCTCCGCCCTCTGGACCCGCCTGGCCCCGGCCTGTCACCGCCCCCGCCCCCGGGAGTCGGCCGGATTAGGCGGGGAAGGGGACACCCGGCGCGCCCCACCCCGAGCGGGGCGTTCGGAGGCTCCGAGCCCCCGCCCTGAACCGGGCTTCAGCGCCGCAAGGAGCGGGGAGGGCTCGTTCCGGCTCCACGGGAGACCCGGCGGGATCCAGGGCAGGCGGGGGAAGGTGAGCGGTGGGGACGTGAAGTGGATCGTGATGGACCGACTCCGCCTTTGGGTCCCGGTACGAAGTGCTGCGTGGGGACGCGACTTGCCAAGAGAGAGACGCCGCAGCCAGCAGGTTTCGCGGTGCGCGTCTTCCAGGCAGGGGCTTTTGTCCCACGCGTGACGGAACCCCTCTAAACCGGGCCCAGCGCCCCTTTCCCCACGGGCCTCCTCCCAGGGGACGCGAGGTGATCACAGCTGATTGGAGTTGAATATGGATTGACAGCCGGTTTGGCAGGGAGACAATGTGGGTGACTTATCCTAATAGCCCTTTCTGGTTCCATCCGATCTGATATTATTGCTCCAGTGTATCGTATTATTAGGGGAAGACCCGGAAAGTTAAATGGGAGCCTCACAGCACAGAGTGCAGGATTTATTAATGGGGTGGGGGGTAGGTAAGGGAAACCGGAGGGAAATAGTGGAAATGAGACTTGTAGACTGGATCGTGTGAGCTCCAGCTGGGGGCGCTGCTGAGTCGCCCAGAGTCTCTGCCAGGGGGACAGAAATCGATTTCCCCAGACTAGGTTTGGGAAGCGAAGCGCACGCTGCGGAGCTGCGCTGGAAACGGAACCCGCCTTGGGCGCTTCGTTTCAGCCTCTGCTGATCGGATTACCCGGTCCACGTTCCCCGTTGAAAAGTGAGGGAGGGAACCCGGGTCTTTCTGGGGGTGTGTGTGAGCCCGAAGTTTTCTCCCTGGCGTTTGCAAGCGAGCTCCGCCCGCGTGTGGACAGCTCGTCCCAGCCCGCCCGGGGACAAGGAGCCAGCAACGGCACCAATCCCGTCCTTGAGCCTGATGAACAACAGCAGCTGCAAGTGTCGCTAGCGTGAACCCAGGGAGGGGGGTGAAGCACTGCGATGGGTTCCCCTGGGAGGTGCGGGAATCTCCTTCCTCAGAGGTTTGGAAGGTCAGGCTGGACAAAGCCCCGGCTGGGATGATTGAGTTGGGGTTGGTCCTGCTTTGGGCAGGGGGCTGGACTAGAACCCTCCTGAGGTCCCTTCCAACCCTCAGATTCTAGGATTCAGTCAGTTTCTTCAGGGGTGATTTTGTTGTGTCTAAAATTAACCCCCGCCCCATAACTTACATTCAAATAATGAACGTAATCCCAGCCCCCAAATCCGGCCGTTTCTTCCTCACAAAGGGATCGCCAGTGAGGTTTCTCCCAGCCCTAAGGACTTTGTACGCAGTGTCCACGTAAGTGTGCGACCTGCAATTATTAATCATTGTACCGATGAGTGGAACGACCCCTGGCAGCTGCTGGTCCAGCTGCCCGCTCCATGCGCTGCGGCAGGAACTGGGGGCCCCTGGCCTCTGATTCCCGTTCTTCCCTCCTCTGCGAGCGTGTCTAAGGGGCGGGGATTGGGGCCTGGGAGCGCTGATTAAACACCAGGACCGGGTGTCTGTCGAGAGGAACCGGTCACATCCTCGCTGCCTGGCTGGAGCCACGTGGGTCAGCTCGAGCAGCCCCGCCGAGCAGGCGTTCCGGGGCGGGGGTCCTGTGTCCGGGAGGTCAGGGGCGGGTACCGCTCCTTGCGGGCAAGGCAGTCCGGAGAGGCTCAGAGGTGCGCCAGAGGCCCGGGCTGGAAAGGGAAGGTTCCCTCCCCTCTCTTCCCAAAGCACCAGCCAGCAGCGTGCGAGGGAGCTGGGCCCCCGCCAGGCCAGGGCAGCGCGGTCTGGAGCAGCAGGAAGTTTCACTTCGGACAAAGGGTGAGATCGTCCCGATGCGTTTCGAAGCAGAACCTCCCCTTGAGTTTTGTGGGGAGCTCGGCCCCACATGGGATGGGACCAAACCGGGCTCGACGGTCAGCGCAGGTGTGGTGAGGAGAAATACATTAAAAGTCGCCAAGTGCTTTGAGCTGTACTGATGGAAAGCTCTAGGGAAAAGGATTATCACTAGAAGTAAATAATCCAGTGCAGCTCTCTAGCTTCTTCCATCCAAGACTCAAAGCTCAGGAGCCCTCTGTATCTATCAGAGTACATCTCCATCTGTGTCTGTATCATTCACAGTACCTGGGTTCCTCAGATTCTCGGGTTCCTCAGATTCTCAGGTTCCTCGGTTGCATCCGAGGAAGTGGGTATTCACCCACGAAAGCTTATGCTCTAATACATCTGTTAGTCTATAAGGTGCCTCAGGATTCTCTGTCGCTTTTGCAGATCCAGACTAACGGGGCTACCCCTCTGATTCAGATAAATTATAACGTTCTACCTTTATGTGACAATAGTGTCTAGAGGTCCCACCCAAGAGCAGGGCATTGAGGAGATCTGCAGTCTCTTCCCAGCCCTGCCACTGCTTTCCTGGGTGACTTTGGGCAAATCACTTCACCTCCCCATGCCTCAGTTTCCCCTTATTAAAATAGGAACAATGATATCTACCTCTGTTGGAAAGTGCTTTGAGATCTACGGACAGGGGTGAAAGTAAAAATAGGGACTTACCCCTATGGGGCTGGGTTGAGACTGGCTCTGGCCCCCAGAAGGGGCGGGGCCTCAGGCAGAAGGGGCAGGGCTGGGGGGGGGGTCAGAACAGCCCCGGCCTGCCCTGTACTGATAAGTGTCCTCCCCCTTCCCCCCCTTTTCCCCCTGCCGGGGTAGCAGTGGCAGCCAGGGACTCTGGCAGCGGGGCTCCAGGGGCTATTTAAAGGACCAGAGCGGTAAAGGCAGGGGCAACCTCTGACCCTTTAAATAGCCCCTAGAACCCCTCCGCCACTATTCCAGGGCTCTGGTGGCTATTTCAAGGGCCCAGGACTCCCCCTGCCTCTACCACCCCAGGGCCTTTAAATAGCCCCCAGAACCCCACTGCCGCTACCCCAGGGCTCCAGCAGCAGAGCTCTGGCGGCAATTTAAAGGGCCTGGGGCTCCAGCTGCTGCCGGGAGCCCCAGGCCCTTTAAATTGCCGCCTGGGGAAACCATACCGGCGTGTAGCGGCTTACTTTCACCTCTGTCTGTGGATGAAAAGTGCTACAAGAGAGCTAGAAATTCTCATTATTGTGCTAGGCAGGGTACGTACATAGAGCACAAGACAGCCCCAAAGAGCTTGCAAGTGAAACAGACAAGACAGCCAAAGGACAGGAGAAAAGAAGTGCTATTGCCCCCATTTTACAGAGAGGGAACCGAGGCACAGAGAGATTAAGTGTCTTGCACAAAGAAACATGAGGAGCCTGTGTCAAAGACAGCAATTTAGCTCAGATCACCTGAGTCCCAGTCCAGTGCCTTCACCCCAAGCTCACACACCATAGTATGGGCTCTATGCAGCCCTCACTGTGTGTACACACCCTTCTGCCTTAAATGGGGCCTTCTAGCCTTAAAAATCGATTAAGCTGTTACATGGTTTGGGGCTTAGGCCATCTGAGTGTCTCAGTCCCAGGCTGCGTCCTTTTATTTGTTCTTCTGGTAGGAGATTTCAGTCCCTCCATAGCCGGGACGCATGCAGAAGTATGGATTCACTTCATATAACCTGTTCCCAGCTGTCATTTGGCTGCTTCCCAGCCAACTACTCAGACAGGACTCCCACACCATGGGTCTTGACACTGTTCTTACTGGTAGCAGTGGACACACAGCGAGCTCAGTTCTCACTCTACTGGGAAGAGTACTTACCACCTCCACAGCCTTTCCCATTTCAGATAGCAGCCCAGTACTACAGTGACAATCATGAAGACCTCCCTGGTCACTTAATCACAGATTTGAAGGTGACAATTTTAAAACAGAAAAACTTCAAAAACAGATTCCAAGCAGAAACTGCATAACTCAAATGAATTTGTAAATTGGATACAATCAATTTAGGGTTAACCAGAGACTGGGAATAGCTAGGTCATTACACAAATTGAATCTATTTCCCCATGTTAAGTATCCTCACACTTTCTTGTCAACTGTCTGAAATGGGCCATCTTGATTATCACTACAAAAGTTTTTTTCTCCTGCTGGTAATAGTTCATCTACATTAAAAAGCCTCTTAGAACTGATATGGTAACTTCCACCTTTTCATGTGTGTATATATACCTGCCTACTGTGGGTTCCATTCTATGCATCCGATGAAGTGGCCTATAGCCTACGAAAGCTTATGCTAAAATAAATGTGTTAGTCTCTAAGGTTCCACAAGTACTTCTCCTCTTTTTAATGCTAAAGTCATACTTCTACGTAGCACTTCAGACCTGCACATCTCAATGTGCTCTACAAAGATGGGTGAGCTCTGCTATCCTCATTACTCCAGAGAGGGTAATTGAGGCAGAGAAATTAAGTGTCTTGTCCAAGGTTATACAGTAAGTCAGTCCTTGAATTGCGAATAGACCCCAGTCTGCAGACTCTTAACACACAGGATCACGGCTGCCTCTGTTACAGAAATAGCATCTTCTGTTAGCCAGCAATTCCTCTCAGCAGGGTAACAGGTCTCTCTGGTCTGCCGTGGCTGGGAAGAATTTTACAGAGCGTTGAAATAATAGAAACAAGACATTCCTTTTAGTTTTGGAGCATTGTCATATGCAGCAGTGGCTGGGTGCCCAATGTAAGTGGGGGTGGGGGTCCGTACCCTTCCCCTACATCAGCTTCCCACCCTTCCTAGAGCTTGACCCGATTTTCACACTGGAAAACCAGGGCACTGGTGGGGTGTCGAGGGAGGGTTATAGTGGAGGATGGTAAACGGAGATACTTCACAGTGAAGAACATGGTGGAAGAACCCTGGAAGAACCTCTGTAGTTCCTTTAGGGCCTTCTCAGCCTTCTTGTCTCACCGTCCCTCCACTCTAACCTTTTCCTGCCTGTTGCCCTCATGCCCACCCATGTCCCTTCACCCATAGTCATCATCATCCCCCATTTCACCGCCTTCCCCAGGCTCTTCCCTCCCAGCTCAGAACTCCCCACCCAGTCCCCTGGAGCATCTTTCCTCCAGCTCACCCTCCTCTTGTTCAGAAAGTCCCCAGTCCCAGCTCAGGCTCAAACTCTGCTGCCCCATCCCACCTGACCCCACCAGGCTCAGCCCCCTCTCCAATGAGGAGGTAAAATCCACAACCCCTCAGGCTAGGATGCCTCCTTCCCCCAACCCAGGGAAAGTCCCCACTGCCCAGAATCTCCCCTGGTTTAACTCTTCCCTCATCCCACCCAGGCTCTGACCCCAACCTCCTCTTATAATCCTCTGAATGCTCCAGGTACCATCTCACCTGGGCCTGTCTGCTCCGTTCTAGTGAACAGGCAGGGAATTCAATCCCAAGGTGCTGCCTCTTCACATAAGCAGAGCCAGCATGGAGTGGATGACATGACAGTTATGCTGTGCTCCCCAGGGTTGCTCTTGGGGGGTCCCCAGTGGAAAAGCCAGGGGCAAAATTCTGCCCCCCTTAAAATCCACGGGAGTTTTGCTTTTGATTTCAGTGGGGTCAGGAGCTCACACCTGGACTTTAACAGCATTGCAGCCATTGCTAGGAAGGCTTGAATGTTTTTTCAGTGGCAAGGTGACATTTTTGAACACGAAGAAGCAGCTCTGTGTAGCTTGAAAGCTCGTTTCTCTCACCAACAGAAGTTGGTCCAATGAAAGATATTACCTCACCCTGCCTTCTGTCTGGTATGTTTTAACTCCCGTCTCTGCCAGCAGATGGCATTTGATTGCGCCCTTCAAGGATGCTGAGCTGAGGTTAAGTAAGGGCAGTGGTGGTTAAACACATTACGGTATAGTCATGTTTTTATTCTGCTAGCTCACTTAACGGAAAACCAGATGCTTTTACTTTCTAATGGAGGCTGTTTCGTTTTTGTAGGCTAGAGACATACAGCAACAGCAGAGCTCAACTTCGATATATTAAACACGTAACAAAGATGCAAGGTGGGCTTTGGAGTGTCAGCCTCCTTAATAAAGAGTTAGACTGGGGAAGATTCTGTGCTCTTTGGAAGAGAAGAAAGGAGCCTGAAAGCTTCTGTGGGAATTTACTGGAATTTCCCATAGCAGCTTGGGACTTGGCACACACTACCTCTTGCTTGAAGCATGGGATATTACGAATGATGAATGATCATCAGAAGCCCCTTGCGTTCTACAGTGATTAACTGCAAAATAAAGCAGAGGCAGGGGAGAGGAGGTAAAATGGATCAGCTGATGAGACAGGCTTGGGAATTTCCTCTGTGCTTTTTCATGTTAGCTTCTGGTTACCCAACCCAAATAAACAGTGCTGAGCAGACTCAGCTTCTAGATTGCTCAGAGAATTTCATAAGCTGTCTGCTTGCATGCTGTGCCTGCTCCATGTCCATGCCCCCTGGGATGGTAAACAGAGCCCGGCATACAGGTGCAATTGCTGGCAATCTGAATGATTTGGGCTCCAAAGAGGATATTTTTCAGGACTGTCCACAACTCCTCTCCCTCCATTTCCCTTAGGGTGACCACGTTCAAAATGCAAAAACAGGACACATAGCATTGAAAAAAAAAGGGGGGGAGGGTATTGTGTACGTACACACTTTATATTCAATAATGATCATTAAAAATTATATATCAATTTACCAATGTGTCTTGTTCTTCACTGGACTGCATCGCCAAAGCAGATTCGTTTCAGCTGTTTGGGAACACGTGAGACGTGTAACAAGTCACATGCTACTGGGATGATAATTGACGTCTTTGATTGGCTACATGCGTCAGTCATTCTGGGGCTGGGCAAGCATTGTGGATGAAGCGGTAGTGGCGGGGCTTTGCAATGTGCTGCAGTTGCTATGGTTTGACCTTGGCTAACGGCAAATTTGAATTGTGTTGAGGGGAACTGTGGGACAAAAGCTGTCCCGGAGTCAGTCAGCCTACGACTGGGACTTGAAATCTACATTTCAGGACTGTCCCGCTCTCCCCGTCACTACCACCCCATACTAGGCAGTTACATGGCTGTACAAATGACTTGCCTAATTCTTTCTTTTGTAAAGCTGCTGCACAAAAGGCCTGCTGTAAGCCCATGGAGGCCATGGAAAGGCTCTCATGAATGTCACTGGACTTTGGATCAGGCCCTACGTTTCCCATTTATGCTGCTGTAATACGCAGCAGAGGCCAAGGCGCGGCTGTGGAGGCAGAAGGAAATGAAGGCTTGTAGAAGACATGCTTGCCCAGTGGAGTCTCACCAGAGCAGAGCACTTGCTGCCCCACAGGTGAGATGCTCTACAAAAAACAGTGCTGCCTCCATCTTTGGCTCTCCTCTGCTGGTCAGGAGATGGGGCTGGAGGGGGCCCCATGTGCAAAGGATTTGGCAGTGACTCTTCAGTAAAAGATAAAAATGAAAGAGGCGGGGAGGGGGATGACATAAAAGAGTTCTCTGGCCTGATCCCAGTGTAGAAATCGGATATGTTATCATGGGGATCACTGCTGAGCCATCTCAGAACCACAGAAATTTAATTCCAGCTCCAAATCTTGAAGCACAAAAATGTATCCCATTAATTACAGGGGAGATTCTGTCCTCGTCTGCAGATCTGAGTCTCTGAGCCAGGAATTGGCACTAGGCTTTTAACAAGGCAGATTTATATCTATTTTCCGCACCTATCACCATTTCCCCTCTTAATTCTTAAACACCTTACAAAATATAAATAAAACCCATAATACATGTCACTGGTTTGACCAACACCCAACATCTTAGCTCATGTATTCAGTGAAGAGAAGGCTTTGTTGCATTCCCTTCACAGTGCAATTTGACTTGCTGGGGAAAGTATGACCTTTTACCAACTTTAATGCTTCCAGTGATTTTTTTGTATGTAGGCTCACCCGTACTGTCAGAGTGCAGCCAGCACAAAGGGAAAATTAAAAACAAATATCTAAATCTCCATCATTCAGAGGAAAGTGTATTTGATCCTTTTCTTCAATTTAGAAAGCAGTAATTTACCACAAAACAGAATCAGAGCAGTTAGCTTCTGGAATTCCCTGCAGAGAAAAACAATCAATATCACTTTTTACTTGTTCAGTCCACTGATGTTATTCTCTTTCACTCACAAGATACGTCTGATCCCTTTCCAGTCCAGTCCAAACCATACAGATTACAGGAGGTTGTAGAGATTAGCTCCTGCTGTGCAAACAGAGACAGGGGAAAAATAATAATAAACCTCACAATTTCTGCCCTCTGGTGAGTTGCACAGTTGGCCAAGCTGAATTAGAGGGGGAAGAGCTCATGCAAGCAACTTCCTTGCCTCGCATGCTCCCTCAATCCCTATCCTTGCCCTTTTCTTGACCTGTCTTTTACCAGTTCCCGATCAGCTTCCCCTTTGGAGGAGAAATCCATGACCTGGACTCAATGTTTTCTTAGTGTAACTTGTTTTTTTAAATGATACATTCCAGTCCTTGAACAGAGGTGGTCACAAACAGCATGCAACAATCCCCTCTTCCAGAAATCGCAGCCTGAACACCACCCCTGGTTCCCAGGAAGACACTCCACCCCAAGAATTGACTCTAGTCAGATTAAGGCAAAGAGCAAATTCTCTTCTTGTTGCTTCTGCTCACCCAAAAGAATATCCATCATAATGCTAACAACAATTCAGCATTTCTTCAAAACTGGACACTGCTCATACCCTAAAAATGTTTTTTTGCAAGATTATGTGTAGCAATGCCACCTTGTGACTACAGCAATAACCTTAGGTAGTTATGTACAAATAAGGGAAGATTCAGCAAAATACGTCTGGCTTTCTGGGCTCAGGAAGGCTGTAGCTTCTGCTCCGTGGTACATTGACCTATTCAGAGAAAAGATCAGCCTACTCCAGAAGTACTCCAGCTCAGCAGTGCAAGTTGCAAAGCTGCAAAGGAGTGGAAAATCTCCTATGAATTATCTCTTCCACTCCACAGTGGTGGAGCATACTTGGCAGTCTCTCGCTCTAGGAAATGAGACTGCAATCCAGAAAAGCATATTTAAGTATGTGTTTAAATTTAAGCATGCCCGAAGATCAATTGCCTATAGCGAGACTATTCACACATTTAAAGTAATGCACATGTTTAAATGCTTTGCTGGATCATAACCTCAGCTTCCACCACATGTTGCACAGAGTTTCCCTGTGGCCTTAGAGTGTTGTTTTTGCTTTGGGAATTGCAATCCAAAATTGCATTTTAATTCAGAACAGAACAGTAATTAGAGCTGCAAAATATCTTTTCCACTTCCTGTTTCGCAGAAGGCACCCCCTTGCCCTTTCACCCGCCATGGTCTTCCTAAAGGGGAAAGGAACATATCAGTCAGCTGAGTCAGCCTCCTGACGTCCATTGACCTATTACGTCTCTGGCTGCCATTCTGCAAAACATGAGCACAATCATCATCCCCCAGCATCTCCACAGCAGCAGCAGACAGTGAAGAAAGACTAATGACACTGTTGCTTCTCTATGACTTTGGGTGCGATGCCCTGGGCAGTGTCGTGTTCTAGGAGTTGCAATTCAGCTGAAGAGTGATGAAATGTACAGAATGATAGGCCCTGATTCACCACTGCATTCCGGCTCTGGGTGACCCCGTTGGTTTCAATGTCTATAGACCGTCACACAACCGGAGTAACGCAGTAGAGAGGCAGATCCATAACATTTTCTCAAGAATGTGAATACGCACATAGTGTGCCCTACAAGCTAACTGGTGATTTCACTAACTATCTAGGGCACTCCTGGGACTACCACATCTTTGCAAAGTCATCAATTCACCAAGAACTACATAGTACCAAGCCTCATGCTTCAGGATGTAAATAGATTCCCTGAGATGGTTAGGAAGGAACACTTTCCTACCAGAAATTCCCAGCGACTATTAGAATCCGTTGACCCTCACTATTGGTTTCCACCCCAGGCTAGATAGGGTGGCAACTAGTAATGGATATCAAGGGTGGGATTTGCCAGAGCATATAAAAAGTTAGACGCCCAAACTCCTATTGACTACTGCTTGTCAAAAAAATTGGATCAACTGTGATAACCAGAGAGGGACCTTTAATATTTTTCATCTGAGTCATCTCAAACTGTCATAAATTTTATATCAAAGGACTGTTGATAGGAAATATTTCAAATAATTTCCCCTGACCTCTGGTTGCTTGATGAGATGACGTCAAGGTTTTTTTGTTTTATTTTAAAACAAGATTCTTAACTTTTGAATGCAGATGGGTTATACACAGACAAGCATGACAGATTATTTTGGGTTTTTTTGAAAAGCCACAGAAATCTCCAGTTACTATGCTGTCCCAAGACAGCAGAAAAAGAAATCCCAATCCCCAAGAAATGTGGGACAGGTTAGGAACGCTAAAGCAGCCCATCCAAATCAAACTCTCACCTGTCCTGGAACATTTTAGAACTCCAATGAAAAAATATTAAGTAATTTCAGCATGACTGACCACAAGAAGGAAATAGCATAAGAATCCATTGTAGTTTCTTCCTACAGGTCTTAGGGCCAGATCCATAGCTGGTGTAAATCAGCAAGTCTCCTTTGACTTGGGTGGAACTTCCGCAATTTACACCAGCTGGGATCTGGCGCCTAGATGGGTATCTAGGCTTCCATCTACTGCTGTTGCCAGCTTTTGGAATTACATCATGAATCTTGTGAGATTTGGAGATTCTTTTAAAGCCACAGCTCCTGGAATCTTAGTATTACCTGAAAAACTCATCTTTATTTAAATTAAATAAAAACAATACAAAATCTGGCCTTTGTGGTTGGACAGAAAAGCTGCAAAATGCGAACCCTACAGGTCCAAAAGCCAGAAGACAAACAACGAGAACCTAAAGTTAGTTTGTTTTTAAATCTCCTGATTTTTAAGCCAATCATGATTTTTGAATGCTTAGGGTTGGTAATACTACATACACATACACATATTCATGCAGCTGAACAATGTTATACTGTATGTACCAAAAACCCCACTATTCCCAGTGATCAATGTTTGTAGGCCCCTGAGATTTTCTGAACGGTCATGTTTCTTACAAATATTTCTGGGATGAAATTTTTGGGAAACAGGACTGTGCTAGTTACAAAGGACCAGCTTGCCCTCTCTACACACATTTTTTTGTTTTACTTTATTTAAATACAGTCTGTTTATAAAGAGAAGCTTTTTCACAGCCTTCAAGTTCAAAACACCATCACTTTGGTTAACCCTGGCTTTTGCAAACCACGAGCCTGATCGCTAGGCTCACTGCTGGAGGTGGAAGCACATACTCTGCGTAAAAATGAGTCTATTGTGCCTTTTTTCACAAATCAGAAAGAGGAATTCAGCGTTAAGCATACTAGGTCAGGACTTAGGAAGGCCTGTGTGGAGACATTAAGGCATCGTAGAGACACTGACTTACAATGATTCTTTATCAAGTACCAGCAGGGTACTCATGGTGGCATAAACCAAGATATGGGCCCTGGCTTAAGGCGTTCAAGTCAACTGCAGTTTCCTGTCTCAGAAAAGGCTGGCAGAGGCTTCTACCAGCCCCTGCAGAGAGGATGCTCTGTTGAAGAGGCTGCTGCCACAGATAAGGATTTTCTGGATTCAAGTCTCTCAGCTGGATCGTGCCAATGGCACAGACATCAGCAGATGGGTCACGGGGCCAACGGGAGAGACTCGGCCTGCAACATGCTGCTGTTGGCTCCTCAGTGTGTCTGGACCTTCTCCACAAATGCTGCACCAGGAGACTGCCATTTTTATCTACTCAGTGTGTGCCAGGTCACGGTGTGTGGAGACTGCCTTCTCCCTCCAATTTTGCAAAATGGAAGCCTCAAAGTGGGGTCATGTGGGCAAAAAGTTTGGGAACTCCTGCTCTAGCAGGAGGATCTGGACTTATTAGCCTATCATGTGGACAAGGGGACTCTGGGATTTGGGGAGAAAAATTCCATTTAGCTCAATTATTTTGATAAGAAAAGAAGCAATTGCACATCCAGAGTGAATCAGTTTTAAAATGCCTCTACAGTCCCAACCACATTCCTTGGGAACAGGGAGCACAGGCGGTGAGTTATATGGGTCCGTGGTGCCCACGCTCCACCAATATTCAGGAATGTGAGCCCAGCTCCACCAATGTGTGGGTTTAAATTTTCAGAGTTGTCCTGTCCATAGGATGGACTGGGGCAACTGCCCTGGGGCCTGCGATTTGGTGGGGGGTGTCCATGCTTCACGGGGACGCAGAGTGGTCTGGGGGGATTAGCAGGGGAGGGAGACCTAGTGCCAGCAGTAGCAAGAGACCCAGCCCCAGCCCACCCTGCTCCGCCTCTTCCCACCCCTGCTCTGTCCCTGCCCCCACCCCCCTCAGCCAATTAGGCCTTAGTGTTTCCTGGCTTTCCTCCAGGTGTCACCTATAACAGCAGTTCTCGACCAGGGGGTCTGCAGCCTGCTGGGGAAGAGGGGAGTGAGGATGGGAGCAGTTTTAATAGGGTCTGCCAAAATAAACCGGGCTTCAGCCCTGGGCGGCAGGGCTGAGGGAGGGAGGACCCCCCTCCACCCCGGCTCACCTCAGCGGGCCACCCTGCCTGTGGGTCAGCACCAGCAACAAGTTCTACACGGAGTAAGTTAAACAAAAATAATATTCCGTTTATTTTTGTACTTACGTTATCCTTTTCTCATGTATATTATAGATGTGTGCGTTTGTGCTTAACTGTATAACTATCAATCGAATATGGCTTTTAATCTACTGGATATGTAGCAAAACAGGTGTTGTGGCACAGGTGGACCATGGAGTTTTAGGGCGGGGGGAGGAGTAAAGAAAAAGCTTGAGAACCTGTGGCTTATAGGTTAACTGGTCTAATTTACCCCTTCAGGCCTTGTGTGGGGTGGACTCCCTATCACAAGTGGTCTCCATCCCTGCAACAGGCCCAGCTGCAAGAGTTATACAATCCATGTGCCGTTAACACGTTAACAATAAAGATTCATCATTCCAAGAATTTCCTATTGGGAAATGAAACTTGGATTCTCAGTTAGCCTGTTTTGGAAGTTAAAACACGCTAGACCTCTTTGAACTAGGCCCTTTGAAGGCAGAGTCCAAGTGGCTGACTACAATTTAGTTTTTATGGGTCTGAGTCTCATTTACATAGGCGCCTTTTCACACATCTCTGGCAGTGTAAAGGGGCTTTAAAGGTGGGTGTAAATGTAATTGATTTGTTGGTTAGATTTGTGGTGAGCGGGTTTAATGGGCACTCTATCAAAAGTGGTTTACTTGAACGAGTCCTCAACAGACAAGTTCTCGCAGGATACGCAGCAAAAGAATTCACGGAGCAACTCAGCTGACTACAGTGCTGAGAACCATGCGATAGGCCCCCAGAAATCTAAGAGTCACATACTAGTAGAGCTGGGTAAATAGCTGATTTGTGTTGACTGGCAATTCGAGGGAGGGGGGAGTTCTTTCTAATTTGAATTTAATTTGAAATGAGGGTTTTTTTTTGACATTTTTGGTGAATAAAAAAACAGTTTTTGGGTCCAATGAAATGTTGTGTTTTGTTTTTGAGGGATTTTTTAAAACATTTTGAAAATAAAATTAAAAGGAAATTGCAAAATGAAGTCATTTCAAATTTAAAAAATCAAAATACTTTTTTCAGAAAGTGTCAAAACAGTTGGGTTTTCAGGAATTGTTTCAGGTTTTCCTGTCTGAAACAATTCAGCAAAATCAACATACGCTGGGGAAGTATTTCCATGTTGCTACATCAGCATTTTATTGCCAAAAACAGTTTCAGTCAAAAAATGTCACCCAGCTCTACACACTACAGCATCACTAAGTACAGCATCAGTGTGGACACAGCAGCTAGAGTATCATTTTGCAATGCAGCTGCTTCCCCTCGAACTAACAGGAGAAAAATATCTCCAATGATCTGCACTCCAGTTAATTCTGCAGTGAAAGACATACCCTAGGGGGTAGATTTTCAGTCACCCAGTTCATCCCACTCTACTCACTCCAGAGGTCTCCTGTCACACTTGAAGTTTAGCATCACAGAAAAACAGTGAACTTGATCAAGGGGCGCATGGCAAGGCAATGAGCTGTCCCGGATAGAAGCAAAGGTTAAATGCAGAAGAACTGGGTGGTAACTGCAAATGAAAACATTTTAAATCCTCTTGATACGAAAGCAGATGTCTGTGAGCGAGGGTGGATCCCGAACCATGATGACAGAGGCTCTGACTCAGACATCACCAGGCAGATTACTTTTTATTTTTACTTATAATTATGTTACGTTTATATTAGTTTTTATATTAAGTGGGTTATAGTGTGTATCAGCTGACAGCTCTGACATTCCATTGTGGTTTTGAGCACATATAGAAGTTGCCTTGAGAAATGAAGGACTGATATCTGGCTCAGCTAACAGGCAGCTCTGGAATTTCATTGCGGGAAAAGGAACAAATAGACAAATCATTAGGTGCTCCATCCAAAACCTACTTACATCCTACACACTCCCATTGACTTCAATTAGGTTTGAATCAGGCCTTAGAGAAGTAACATTTGAAATCCAGTTCACCCATATGCCTCCCAAAAGGGACTGCTAGATGTCTGCACTTGAGCTAAATAACTGGTGACTGCATACAACTATAAACACTAATCACCAGTGCCATAGCATGAAGGGAGAACCAAGAGGGACAGCAAAAGAAGAAAAAAACATAGCAGAAGAAGGACATCTTCTACAATAGGAGGGGCCATGTAAGTTAACACAGCACCACTGAAAACAAGAGAGCTATACCAGTGAGGATCTGGCACCTGTATTGTGCATCTTTGGTTTCTCATACTGCCACCCTAATCCATTTTAGAAAATAATTAGCATTGTGGACAGGTGCCATCCCAGGGCACCTCCGCATGATGTAGGGGAGGGTCTGCAAGCACCCTGCCTCGGTTTCTCTTTGAGTTCCCAGAAATAACGCACTCACAGCAAGAGTCTTTAGAACAGTATCCCCCCACTCCTGGCATCTAATTGATTCAGCATAGTTTAGCTCCCAAAGCAAGCTTCCTTTCTATCAGGGTTCCTAGGGCCTGCCTTCTGGGATTGAATGGTTCTAGTTCTGGTCTCCCAGCTCACAAACTCACCCCCTTTAGATGAGATTCTCACAGTCTCTTCCTAGGCTCTTAGCAGCTCTTGCTGGCCTGGGCTTGAAGCCTCATTTTGAGAGCCCCATGGAGTCATCCTACCACTCCCTTAATCTTTCCATCTGGTTGTAATAACCTCAAACATCTGTCTGGACTGGCGGGAAGAGAGACGAGGCTTTCCCCACCCAGTCTCCAGGCTCCTGAGGCCTTAAAGGAACAGATATCTGAGTTTTTCCCATACAGTCCACCTACCAGACATTAACTGTTCCCCGGGAACCATCTTCCTTTATTCTAGTGAAATAGCTTCATTTACTCCCCAGGACATGCAATGGGGTGACTGGCCTCTCAAATTACCTCCTCTGGCCATAAAAGACCAGTGCCCCATTACAGAAATAAGCTCAGATGTAACAGTGGGGGCTGAGGTATAACTGTACCTACAATGGATACAGGTGTAGAATTTGTCTGCACCCCACTGTTTTGGGGGATATGGAGAAGAAAAGCTTCAAGTCTTGCACATTCAGGGAGGTCAGACTGTTATTCCTTCTTGTGATCTCTCTGCTGATTCTAGCATCCTCTGAGACATATCTGAGAACAGCAGATTCCTATCCTGGGAAGTTTTCTGGGTTCATCTTTAAAACAATGTTCATTCTTGTCTCCCCAGCAATCTGAATTCTGCCTTTGGTCACATTATCACCAGTACCACTGTAGCCCAGGGGGCTAGCTAGCTTTTATTAGATTTACTGCTTTGCATTATATTCAGCAGTAATGCATGAAACCTACGGGCCTGTATCCTGTAAGACATTAGCTGCAGCAAGTTAGCATAAGGCTTGAGACTTGTAAAGTTTAAACAGATAAACTTTGCAGATAATTAGCCCAACGGAGCTGAAAATAGAGGTCTGAATGTAGAGTGACTGAAAGAATGGACAAACTATGATTTTTGTATTTCTTTCCCCTATCCATTCTGCTTAGATTATACGCTCTTCACTGGATTAGCACTCTGCCCTGGGCTTGTATAAAATGCCTAGCACAATACTGGCTGGGCCCAGGGCACTACCATAATAAATATGAATAGTAATAATAGAGGTAGTAGACTGGGCTTTTCTGACCACGTTATAGCAATGACTGTGCTACCAAATCAGCAGTTCCCTTCCACCATATTGCACTGCTGTCTGATATAATTACATTTCTGTTTTCTTCCCCAGATCACCAGCCTAAATTACATAGTGGTAGTGCATGATCTATCTCACTTCCCTGTATAGATATTGAGATTATGCACATCACAGTGGTACCTAATCTTAGTCATCTCTTCCTATGGTAGATATTGATACCAGCCAAAATTAATCCAAAAAAGCTTTTTCTGTTTTGGAAATGCCTATTTATCCAATGTCCAGCTGCTGTTAGAGAACGTCTGTTTTTTATATACCATTTAACAAAAACTTCTGTGACTGGCAGCAGGACCCCAGGGGGCTGTAGAAATGAAAAGCTTTAGAGGGGTCTGGTCAGTAAGGCTAGTTCAAATTTTTGCATATGTTTTAATTTTTCCTGGATGAATCTTTCATCAGCTGAGCATTAACCCCAAATGATGAATATTTTGCTGTTTTAAAGAACTTCATGTTCTGTGCCTTGATCCTGCAGTGAGAGCCATATGAATAAACCCTTGCCCCCTTCTCCCTCCAGAACTACACTGAAGTCAAAAAGGCACGATGTGGGTCGGTCTGAGTGGATTCCATTAGCCTTAGACTTAAATTCTGGGAAGCAGGAACCTTTACTTTGTATACATTTATACATCGCCTAGAACAAAAGGGCCTGGAGGCCCTAAACACTTCATTAATATACATATTAAATCATTATTAGATGAAAGGTTCCTGACTGACAGCTCCAGAAACCAAAGTCCTCTGTACAGAGCAGGTACAACATGAGCAGTGATACGCAGATAGTTTTCCAGCGCTGCCCTGCTTAATCTTGATCAGCAAGGACAATTTATCAGTGGGCTAGTCAAAATTTCCCCCTCAAAACCCAGGTTTTTGTCTATTTGTTTAAACTAAATTACATTTTTCACACAGGGTATCTGCTTTCCTTAAAAAAACCAAAATCAATTATTTGTCAGTTTTAGTATAAAAAAGTTCTTGGTTTGGGGTCAGTTTTAAGGGAATTATTTCAAACATCACAAATAAAATGATTTATCATGTATTGCATCAATAAGTATTATCATCATGTTTATTTCAAAGCATCAATGACACATTTCATTTGGATTTTATTTGTACATGCTTCCATCAGAATAGCAATGTATCCACTTAGGTAATGCTATTTAATGTTAAAGTTAAAAAAGGGAAAACACTGAGAACACCTGTAATATCATCATACACAAATATAACACTGATGCATGAACCCGTGATGGTGCTATCTGTGACAAACAGAACGTTTTTGGGCATGTATTATTTCAACATGTGGGCAGCCTCATGGAATTACCAGGGATTAAAAGGATCTGAAAAAAGTGAGGAGCTCTTATCACCCCACATCTGCCTGCCCCAAGCAGTTCTGCCCACCTAGCCTCACCTCTGTTCCTCCTACATCTCCTGGAATTCTTCGTCCCAGTTTTCCAGGCCTGGAGGAAATGGGTGGGGAGGTGCCGCAGTGAGAGCCTCTTGTATCCCTTCCCAGGCCTGCTGGTGTTGGGATGGGGAGGAGCTGTTCCATTGCTCACAGGAGGGGCGGGGGAAGTAAGGATCAGAGCCACTCTGAGCTGCTGGAGTCTTTCCGCTCCCCTTGTGCATCCTGAGATATTGGTACTGGGTTGCTGAGAGAAAGAGGACAAGACTCTTGTCTGCTTCCTCCAGGTGTTCAGATTAGCTGTTCTTCCCCAAAGGTAGGCAAGTGGGGAAAGTCACCAATGAGAAGGACGTTCCTCAGATGGTACTAAAAATGTGAGCATCTCAGTAAGCTAGCTGGCTTCTTAGCGACTGTATTTCCTGGGCCCGTAACGTGTTTAAACCTGGTGCACTTTAAGCACTGGTAATTCCCATTAGCACTGCCGAGGTCTGTGCATACAACCCCAGCATATAACAACATGTACAAAGCACTTGCTGTGTTTAAAGCATTTCACAAGTGTTAGCAAATCAGTTCACAATGCCCACATGAGGTACCAGGTAAACACTATTATTCCCCATTTCCAGATGAGGAAATTGAAGTTACTTGCCCAACGCTACAGAGCAAAAACATACAGAGCCCACACTAATCTGTTTCTTTGACATTCCTACTCACTTCAGGGGCTTGATCCATAGCCCAAAAAAGTCCATGAGAATCTTTCCACTGACGTCAATCGGCTTTGCAGTGAACTCTGAATCGAGAAAACTGATTCATGGCAAAAAGCAAGTGAGGGCTGAATTCATCACTGATGTAATTCCACTGAGATGAAGCTGGCCTCAAGAGGTTTCACCTGGTGAGGTGAAGTACAGTTAAAGCTAAACCTACATACATAGCAAATCAATGTTTTTTGCTGGCCTTAACTGGGTAGAATTTTTTACTCATAATCCTATGAGACACACCAGAATATACAAAATTGATATAGTACTAAAATCTCAGGATTATGGATTGAACTATTAACCTTTCTGAATAAATATGTGAGATTTTACACTGGTTTTATGATTCCACACCTGTACTTTCTAGTTTCCCATTCATTTGGGGTGAAAAGAGTTAACATGGAAACACCTGGATACTCTCTCCCATAACATGAATGCGGAAAGACTGAGGATTATAAAAGTTTTGAAAACAACCCAAAGCAAAACTAAATAATCCCAGAATCATACAGGCCCTGACCCAGCACAACATTTAATCACATGCATAACTTTAATTTTAGTCCTATTGTTGAGATTACAAAGATGCTGAAAGTACTCACATGCTTAAATGCTTGACTAGACTGATGTCATAACAAAGAAATAGTATGAATTTTCCCAACAAACCAGGGATGAGTACACTGCTTCTTTCAACTATTGCCCAGAAAAATGGAAGCATATACAAACTATTCAAAACATTTACAGCTGCTAGAAGCTACATTTTCCTGTTTTCTTGGCTTGTACAATGGATAACCAAAGAAGAAAAACAGCAGGAAAGGGTTTTCCTCCACACTAAAAAGAACAGGATGTAGCTGTGAGGCTCACAGCTAACTCTTTTGTGTTTAAGTTCACATTTCTGTTAAATGTGACCTCAAGTATATAATACAAGCTGCAAGAATATAAAGATGGTGGGTATTTCAGGGAAAACATATACCCTTATAATCAGATCTATATTCCTTTTTAGCACCTTTTCTTCTATGTATAGGAATGGTACTGCTCCATTGAAGTAAATGGCAAAACTAGTGTTGACTTGACTGGGGACAAGACTTGGACCCTAAGCTTAGATTTTCAAAAGTGATTAGTGATTGGGGGAAGGGGTCTCTCAGTTTTGGGTGTGCCCAGTCTGAAACACCTTAAAGGGGCCTCATTAAAATAAACAACTAAACCACCAGCCCTCTGAAAATCAGGCCCCTATTAGATCTCTTAAGTGGAGCACCCAGAAATGGAGGCACCTAAAATCATTCATCATTCTAAAAAACCCCAATAATTCTGCTTTGTCATAAATACACTTTATAAACATATCCAAGGAAGCAATGGTGCATAGCAAAATGAAATCCATAAGACATGTTTAAGGGGGAAAAAAGATTGACGAGCTAGTTCAGAAGAGCATGGGGGCCATGACTCCATCTCCTCTTGACCACTTTTGGGGCAATGAGTGCAGGGACTGAGATCGTGACTGGCCTTTACTTGCAGCAGGCAAAGGGCTAACAGAGACCCACCTTCTCCCCAGCATTGCACACCCATACAAGGGCCGGGGGTGACTTCAAAATTCATATCACCTTTCCTAGGGTGAAGGGGATATCCTAACTGCCCTGAGCAAATGCACTACATCCAGGGCAGTTTCTAATCAATGGGTGAAAAACAAATATACTCAGCCTGAACTATTTACAAGCTTTATGACAGAGTAATACACACATATTGGAATAAACAGGCATGGTTTGGGTTTTGATATTACTGTATTTTGAAAGAGGGGATTATTTTCTATCCTAAGGGACAAGAGATGGGCAATGCCTCCTCAAAAAACTTTTCCTAACTTCTTGAATCCTCTTCTGCTTTTGCTCTGTAGTCACGTTACCACTCCTCTTAGCAACATTGCCAAAGGTATTTAGGCTCCTAACTCCTATTAATTTCAGTGGGAGTTAGCAACTAAATGCCTTTGAAAATCTGGGCCAAGGAGCCTAGGCCAAGCATCTACAGAGATCAATGTATGTGCAGTACCAGACTCAATAAGATCACATTCCTCTAAATGCCTCCATCATAGTGAGACCCATCTATGGATCGTGATGCTTTGACTAGGTCTATAGTACAAGCTCCCCTTGCATCTTTCTCCCCACATCTCCTTCCCATACTATACCTCAATCATTTTGCGAAGCACCTTTTCTCTAACTTGTCAGTTTGCTAAGTACACTCAGTCTACTAGACTAAATTTGCAAAGCTCCAGCCCTGCAATCATTTATGGAGTCTGGGAGTGACTCTGCACATGTGAATAGCCCCACTGAGTTCAAGGGGACAGCTCAGCCACTTAAAGTTACTGACATACACAAGTTTCAGAAGGGTAGCCATGTTAGTCTGAATCAGCAAAAACAACGAGGAGTCCTTGTGGCACCTTAGAGACTAACACATATATTTGGGCATACGTTTTCATGGGCTACAAAAGCATTTGCAAGATCCGGGCCATGATTATTCTGACTGAGACTTTCAAAAAGACAAACATCTTTACAGTGAGCTCTTTTGGGTGATTGCTTTCATTTCTCAAAAGCAACGGAGCACTCTGGGCCTAATCCTTGTCCTAGTATCAAAACGCCTACTGATTTTAATGATTTCAGTGGGAACTGCATTGGGATCTTGATCTAAGCGGCAGACTGACTTTTCCTGTGACGCTCAGACAATGCCAAACCCTCGATTCTAAGGTGAAAACAAAAGTTAAGTCACATAATGAAAGCGTAGGTTTGATATAGGAACTATTCTCTGCTGCACCCAATTACCCCCTAGCTCTCTTCAGAGACCCCGAAGCGACCCTTTCTTCAGACTCCTCCTGCCTTTACCTGTACTCATTGTCTACTGCTTTTTTCTCTGCCTGCTCAAGCACCCAGCAATAGTTGTCTGTGGCATTCCTGGCTTTCTTCGTCTCCTTCTTGGCTTTCCTCTTCCTGTAGATGAGCAAACCCAGGGCAAAAGCCATCAGCAGCAGGATCACCACCACGCTGCCCAGGATATAGTACAGGAGCAGTCTGGGGCCATCGGTGGCTTGGTCAGAGTCGGGTTCCACCAGGGGGTCCCCAGCCGCCTGGCTGACGGCAGCGGGCTGGAGGGTGCTGGGCTGGGCTCGGGGGGCTGGATCAGAGCGGGGGGCCGGGCTCTGGGTCGCGGGCCGGGTGCCCGGCGGGTGCCCCCCCGCAGCCGCCGGCTCCTCTTCTCCCGGGGGGCGCAGGGACGGGGTGGTGGGGCTGGCGGCCGAGAGGCAGGACACGCGGTCGGGGGCCAGCGCCCAACCCGGCGAGCAGAGGCACTGGTAGGTGCCGGGCTGGTTGATGCAGCCCCCCTGGCAGGGCTTCCCCAGGCACTCGTCCACGTCCCGGCACTGCCGGCCGCCGGGCCCCGCGGGCTCGTAGCCAGGCGGGCAAGTGCAGGCGAAGCCCCCCGCCGTGTTGACGCAGCCCCCCGGGCAGGGCTCCCCCCGGCACTCGTCCACGTCCGCGCAGCTCACCCCGTCCCCGCCCAGCTCGTAGCCCGCGGGGCAGCGGCACTCGAAGCCCCCCGGCCGGGCCACGCACTGCCCCTGGCAGGGCCGGGCGCTGCAGTAGTCCACGGGCGAGCAGGAGAGCAGGTCCGCGCCCAGCCGGTAGCCCGGGCGGCAGGCGCAGCGGAACGAGCCGCCCGCCAGCTCCGAGCACACGTGCTGGCAGCCCCCGTTGCTGTAGGCGCAGCCCAGGCCGGGCGAGGCGCACAGCGGGCCCGAGCTGCTCCAGGCGAAGCCGCCGCCCGCCTGCCCCGCGCACACCGGGAAGGGCCCCGGCTCCTGGCCCTGGCACGACACGGCGGCCAGGGAGCCGAAGGGCACGGCCGCCAGGGAGGTGCTGACCAGGCCGAAGGGGGTGGTGTAGGTGACGCTGCCGGGCCCGGCCAGCGCCAGCTGGCGGCACATGCCCTGGAAGCTGAACTTGCAGAGGTAGCCCTGGGCCCCCGCGGAGCCCCCGCCGCAGGGCCCGTCGGCCCAGCCCAGCCCCGGGGCGCTGGCGTCCCAGTGCAGGCTCACGCAGCGCCTGGCCGTGCAGGTCCCCCGGGGCTCCCGGAGCCAGGCGGTGTAGTCGGTGTCCTCCCCTCCCGAGGCCCAGCTGAAGCCCTTGAGGAGCTGGTGCTTCTGGGAACACTTGCCCTTCTCCCGGTGGAGCCCGATCCAAAGCCTCGCCTGCCCCGCCGCCCCGGGCAGCTTGGCGAGCAGATCCTGGACGTAGGAGGCTTCTTCCTGGCTCTTCATGGTCACCAGGTTGCCCCCGTTGATCTTGCACTTCTCCTGGGCATCCGCCCAGTTGTGCGTGCCCAAGTGGATGGTGTAGCAGGCGGTCCCGGAGCACAGCGCCTCTGCTTCCTTACTGGCCCCGGAGGGCACCCCCCAGAGCAAGGCCTGGCCTAGGACGAAAAGGGCAATCCCCATGCTGGCTTTGGTCTGGCAGAGAGCGGCAGGACCGGTGCTGTTGCTGTCCCAGATGCACAGATGGGACCTTGCAGGGGACACACATCAGATGTTAGAACAAAAGAGCAGAAGCTGTTTGCCTTCCAGATCCCTTTGGCCCAAGGAGCAGCCCTGCATGCATCCTGTGCTGTTGCGACTCTTATTTATCACCGGAGACTAGAGTTTCCTGTGTTTTAGTTACTGGTGGCTTCATCCTAGTGGCTTGTTGATTACAATCAAGATATTCAGTTGCTTTTCTTCACCTTCCTTTAAGCAAAGTGGTTGAACATCAGTTTAAAAAACGATTTACCATTAAAGGGCTTTCTTTATTTTGGTCCAGTGCTCCCCTCCCCAGTATGAGAAACTTGCTGGAATGCTGCTTTCTTGTTTTATTTTTTAAAGACTTAAACTATTTGCTGCTCAATGACTTTTTGTAACCCCCAATGGGGAGTTCTAGTTTTCCAGTATCTATTTGAGGAGGGAAAAGGCATGAAATCCCTTATTATGATCCTAAGCATAGTTAACATTTCATCTTCTAGAAGAACTGGAATACTTGGTGCATAGATGTCATCCACACAATTCATTTCAAGCATTTTTTTTTTTAATTCTTGCACTTTAAATAGATGGAAAAGTCCTTAAATAGGGATTGGGTCGTGAGAAATGTCTGAGCTCCATGCGCTGGGCCAAATTGTTTAAGGACACCAAACAGATTCCAACACAGTCTACAGTGGGGAGTTTTCTAAATGCAGCCCACTTAGTCACTACTCTGTTGTCCAGAACCAGTCACTTCAAACAGAAGAAGAGCAATGAACAGCAGCTGCTTACAGCTGGGACTTTCGAGCATCAGAACAATGATATTCCAAGTTAATGGTTTTGTAGAATTGACAGAAGATCAGTGATCAGTTGTATCATCAGTTCAGTTGCAGCTTGATCCAAACCCAGTGAAGTCAATAGGAACCTTAAAGAAAGGGCTAAGTAGTTAGTGTGATAAGTTTTACTGGATGAATACATTCATTAAAAATGCACAAGACTTCAGGCCCCCAAAGTCCCCTTTTCTGGGGCTGGCAACTTTTACAAAAAGCATAACTGATACTGAGTTGATTGACCTCTTTGTAATAAAGTAGAAATACTTCGTTTGAGAATCAGAAGGTGTTTTAATGACGTTAATTAAAACTCACATTTACTGAGGTGTAATTATTTACTACAATTATTTTACAGATGGGGATTTTCATGAGAGGTTAAAGGTCAGCTTTTATTTATATAATGAGGTCCTAGATTCATGCATGTTTTCTGCCTGTGCATTCATATGCTTGCTTTTGAGTGCACATTTACTGCAATTGTATGCATAAATTGAACAGATGAAGGCATCTAAATATATATTTATGTGTCCAAATGCCTGATGCGGATGTCCAGTCAGGCGTGTGCATGCAAACATAGGTGCACTAATGCGTTAAACAAAGTCAGCAGGTTCGTAATGGATTTTCAGGAAAAGACGCAGGGACACTAGTGGCAGTTCAACAATTGGATTGATTTTAATTATGGGGTGGGGAAGAGGGTAACTTTAACAGCTAATTACAATAAATACCTATTGAACCATTTTATCAAATGTTAAGCAACTCTGACAAACAGGTTCCTTCCACCACACAAGTTTTTCTTACTGATACAACAAGAGAAAATTATCAAACTGCTATCACTGCCACAAAACAGAACCACTGTTATTAGAACAAGTTTACTAAAAAGATGAGTGTTAAACAATTCTAATGAACAAGCCTCCTTTCTGAAACAAGGCTAATATTGCTACCAGAGGGAAAAAACAGCTGTTTACATGAGATTTTTCAAAGACATATGCAATAAAGGGAGGCCACTGTGAGGGAGAGGTTGCTCAAGTGACTCCTCAGACTCTGGAGGAAACACTCACAGAGACTGGAACACAAGTGACAATACAAATCCTGAGATAAGCGTTTACAATGGTAATAATAATTAAAAAAAAAAGGACACACAAATGATGATTCAGAACTTAGGGAGAACACTCACATAAAAGAAATACACAAACAGCATTGCGAATTCGACTCGACCGGCACACGTTTCGCGCTCAAGTAAGATTCGGGAGCAGAGAGGAGTCGTCCGGAGTGATCGAGTCCGGAATGTGAGACACCTCTGAAATTTTGGCGCCAAATCACAGAAATAAAAGGGGGTGAGAGAAAAAACAGCCTCAGCGCCAGATTGCGCAGATGTAAATGAGGCCCTGTCACCAGGCAGATTTAGAGTAGAGGGTTCTGTCCCTAGTTAGAATTAGCTGCCTGCCTGACCAGTGTGCTTATCCAGGGCATAGGTGATGCCCCTGTAGATGGGCAGAAAAAAGGGAAAAAGGTCCTGTTGCTAGGCAGATTAGCCACCTGTCAGGCCAGTGTGCAAACTCCAGGCTGAAATGGCACCCTGTCACCCAGCTTCCCCCGTGCAGCATTTCACAGCATGGCTAGAAAAAGGCGGGAAACTCAGACACAAGCGGCCGGGACAAACATGAAGTTGGACATGTGCAGGGAAGCCATCTTTAATGTAATGAATATGCAAGTATGCCCCTGGGTCTTGGAGTTCACTTTGGGGTATATGTCCAGCTCTTTACGTGCAAGTTGTTGGCTAAGCCAGAGACAGACCGAGGCAAACAGAGAGGGAGGGAGGAAAGAAGAGAAATGCAGTCTGAAGGAAAATGACAGATGTGTAGCGAGTGACTCAGGAACTCAAGTCTCTCATTCCTGGTGATCAGGAGTTAGCTGAAGCTGGTGATGTGATGGTGGTCTGGCCAGGAGGTCTTTTAGAGTCAGGATGATGAAGACCCGAGAGTGTCAGGTTGGTTGCTAGGGTCCCATGAGACAGTGGGGGTAGGAGCCATGATTGTAAAGCTCGCTCCTTCTACTTCACCCATCCTGCTGCTTCCATCTAGTGTCCCCCAAGTGAACATTGTTCAAGAAGGGGCAACAACCTCATTCCATGAATATTAACCAATGAAAACACATTGCCACCCATTTTTAGACTCTTTCATGTTATCATGCCAGCCAATAACTGCCAGGAGCGTTGAAGATCTTTCCTCTTCACTTAATCTAAACAAACCAGTTTTTCCCAGTCTGTCGGTCTCCACCTTTTGCTGACTTTTACAAACAATTTTATGTAACAGACTGAGTTGGATTTTTGTTTCCTTGTGTACCTTGGAGTACAGGCCTCCGCACATCAGAAGTTATTGACAGTAGTGATGAGGGAGGGAGCAAGGGTTGGACGACAGGACAAATGGACAGGCGAGAGAATGGATCAAGAGAGGAGGAAGTTTAATATAAGCCCTTCGAAGCACTCTGAAGAACTATAATCTCTCCAGACCGCCTCTGTCACTATGTGGAAGTGAAGGATTTGGGCAGAAAGCTCACCAAGTTTTGCCGGTGCCTCTTGGTGTAGACATGACAATGATAGATTTGGCTCACTTCCGTGGGTCTAATTTTGAGGGGCAGGGATGGGGGGTTGCCCTGTCAAACTGCAATCCTTGAGCAGGCATGAAATTTCTCCCCTCTGCGTGTGCCCGTTTCCTGATTGGAGATGCCCCTCAAATACAGAAGTCAAACTACTCTCCCCACTAACTTTACCTGCAATGTTGAACCTGTAAACAACTGTGGCTCCTAACAAAATAAAAGTATTTTGATCAGTCCGACAATGCATTATTAATTTATCTTTACTTTTGGGTCATTTTATATGGTAATGAACAAACACATAATATACTCTTAAATTTTTAACTCAGAAGGATTTTTAAAAGGCACATCAAGACAGTCATGCTTAGTGTTGAGCTCATGTTGGTATTTTTCCTTTTGGTATATTAAGTATATTAATCCAGTAGGGTTTATTTCCAGCCAAATTCCCTATTGAATAGAATTCTGTTTAAGGATCTCAGTATCTGACACTATTGATTCACTACATACTTTAAAAGTTTAGCAAGTAGCGCCACTGGCATCATATAACTTTCAACATTTTTTATTTTTTAAATAAATATTGAAAATTAAACATTACCACTGGAATATTTATGAACATCGGAAAGTAGATAATTAACAGTAGATAATAATTTTTAAAAGAACTCCATCTATCAAGTTTCTGAATCTTTACCCAAATTGTTAAGAGAACATAGGAACCCCTAAAGATACAAGCATACTTCTATTGCCTATATGAAATAACCCATTTAATTTAATGTCTCCCCTTTATAGACATGATTTCACGTGAAAATAAAAAAGATTCAAATAATTATCCTGCCAATAAATAGCAATAAAAGTGCCCCCAATATATTACTTTTTTAAAAAATTTTAATATGCAGTTTAACACTTGCATATATGAACTGATGTTTCAGATCACAATCAACTGCAAATTGCCCTAGGAACACTGGATCCCCTGCCAAATAGGGCACGATATATATATAAACATATCAGATTATCAAAAGGATTCATTGTAAAACTGTTACCAAAGCCAGAAGGAGGAAATTTAGAAGCTCTGTTAGAAGTCAACAACAATTCCCAAAGAAAGAATCAGGGTTGGAACAATGGACAATAGCATGCAAAAGTCATAAAGTAGCACCTGCATAAATAATAGCAGAAAGATCATGCTCTAGAAGAACAGAAGGAACTCATGTCTTCTCTGGGGACGTGTGAAACTACACAATCTCCATATACAGTAAAGTGGGCCAGACAGCCAGTGTAAATGGACGCTGCTCTGTTCGATGGAGCTAAACTGATTTATGCCAGTTGAGGATCTGGTTGCTCACTGCAAACTTCATTTATCACATTGTAAAAATGTAAGGTCGCACAATGCTATATTATTTGCAGTAGTTTATGTGTTGGGTATATAAGTCAAGGGAGATGAGAGACTACTAGGCAATTTTTGTCAATCGATGATGTCAGTGAAGAGTCAGTTTCTCTACGATACAGTCCTCTGTATGTGATAACGTTCATATGCGGGGTGTGCATACTATTGTAATTGTATGTACTGCAATTATTTCTTTGCCTCTGATTGCTTGCTTATCTGGTGCTGGCACTGTCTGAGGCATGATACTGGATTAGATGGACCCCAGGTCTGATCCAGGATGGCATTTCCTATGGTCCTCTCTCTTATTTCTGTGTCTATACTTCATATAAATTTTGAGAAGTTTCCCCTCATGTTTTATATTTTGCATGCATTACTAGCCAGTGCACTGATGGCCCAGGTCAGGCTGTGCATGAACCTTTACTGCTTTACGATAGTGCCATCAAACAAGTTCTTGCTGCTTCTCCCAGGTCCTTCCATATCATGTCACTCTATTTATCATTATTCCACTTTAATATTTTTATCGCAGTCGCAGCAAGCGGCCCCAATAAAGATCAAGGCCCTGTTGCACTAGATAATGTGCACACACGTAATGAAAACAATACCTCTGCACCAGAGAGCTTACAATGTCCGTGATCTTAGACCAGGTCCATCACTGTGATGTTTGATTATCTGCAACTGAAATCAATGGAAGTGTTGCTATTGACTTCAGCAGGATCAGACTCTGACCCAAAGCCAAAGGCAACTTGCATTTGTAGGGCTTTTAAAATTGTACATCCAAGCGCTGGTTTGTAAATCAGACTACAATGGAGCCTCGCTAATTTTGCACTAATGATTGGGACTAATCCGTGGCAGGTTACTGAGTTTTGTGAAGTACCGAGTAAGTGAACAAACCTGAATTAAAACAAAAAAAATAATCAAGGATCCTGCCTCACCAACTGAACTTCTTCATGTATTTTGACAAGTGTAGTTTAGTTTTAATGATTTACAATCCACCTCATTGTATATTAATTAATGAACTGTAGTATATCTGTTTAAAAGTAGTAAAGTCTTAGCAATATGCGATCTCACTACAATACTCTTCCAGTGCATCTTTTGAGGGGTGGAGTTTAACCATCAGTTTCTGGGGAGTATTATTAGCCCCTGGCCCCTCCCCTGTAGCTCCTTCCTCCTGCCCCCCCTCGTAGCCTTAGCTCACCATGCCACCAGTGCTCTGGCCCACAGTTCCTGCCAGGCTGGGCGGCGGGGCTGCTGTACGGGGGCAGGGAGCAGGTGGGACTGGATAAAGGACAGGAGGTCCCAGGGGCAGTCAGGGGACAGAGAGCAGGGGGCGGTTGGATGGGACGGAGTTTCTTGGGGGGGCATCAGGGGCCAGAGACTGGGGGGGTTGGATAGGCGTGGGAGTCCTGGGAGGGCCTGTCGGGGGGCGGGGGGTTCATAGGGGCTGGGGCAGTCAGTGGACAGGGAGCAGGAAGGATTTGGATAGGGGTGGGGGATCCCCGGGAAGAGGCGGTCAGGGGACAAGGAGCAGGGGGATTGGATGAGTCAGGGGTTTTGAGCGGGGCAGTCGGGGGCAAGAAGTGGAAGGAGGTGGCTAGGGGGAGAAGGCCAGGCTGTTTGGAGAGGCACAGTCTTCCCTACTGGCCCTCCATACAGTTTTCAACCCTGATGTGGCCCTTGGGCCAAAATGTTTGCCCACCCCTGAGCTAACCATTTGTCTGTCTAGCTCTACATTTAGACCACACTCATCATGGTAGACTCTTAGCATCTTGCAAGAAAAGAAATGAAGTGGTTCTTTTCGGCAGAGTTAGATCTCACACTTTGTCCTGAAGATGGCCACCTATCTGTGGGCCACACACTGAAAAATCCCTCTCCAACTCTCAAGAGCTGAATTCTTGTGAAGGTACATGTGCATTCAGGGAATGTTGTGTTACATTGCTCCCGAAGAGCTCTGCTGTTGTAGAACGAGGTCCATCGGATAGCTCAATCCTTTGACATCAGCATTAGCAGGCCTCAGCATTTCTCTGGAGTGTTCAGCAGCTGACAGGATAGAGCTCTATAAGAACAGAGGGAAGCTTGATGAAATGAAAGAACTATGGATTTAGCACAAACAAAAGGACATCTTTCTTTACACAGCACCTAGTCAAACTGTATTATTCATTGCCCCAGGAAACCACTGAGACATAGTGTGGCTTCTTTTTTTGTAAAATGGAGGTCTACATGACTTTAGGATAATCCATAACTCTTGTCACTCTGCAGGGTCAGGGAAAGAATGAATTATATGAGCATTCAAACCTCATGTTTTAGGGGGTCAGAAAGGAACTACAGTTCCCACTCGTTGTTGGAAAAAGGATGACCTCCCTAGCCATTGGCATTAAGTGACACCACTGCTGATCATCTCACCAGACAGATTGATAGCTGAATGGAACGAGCATAGGGTCTGAATTCACCTTACTCCAAAACGCAGTCCCTGTAAACTACAACTGAGGCACAGTGGACATGTGTTGTGTGGACATCTGCAATCCCCACGTTTTGGGTAATCTAAAGATTTAGTTCTCTGGGATGGCCCATCCAGCATCTTTAAACAGCACGGAGCTCATTCAGAGCATGATCCTGTAAGGTGCTGAGCATCTCTGGAGGTACCAAATATCCCTAACTCCAGTTAAAATCAATGGGATCTGTAGAGGCTCAGGAAATCCAGGAGTTTCTCAGGATCAGGTCCCCCAAATAAACTCTTCTTCCCACTCATACGACTAATAAATATATTTGCGTTTTGCACTCCACTCCATCAGCAAAGCTAATATTTCTAGTACAAACATCTGGGTGGGGAGTCAGGAGTTTTTCCCTTGCTTCGCCCCACAAGCTGGGCCTCAGCATTACTCTTTTAACAGCACAAAGTGATGCTCATCTGTAAAACCTCCTGCAAGACAAATACCAGAAGTCACAAACAACATCTTCAGCCAAGCGGCTGGAGGCCCTGGAAATTATTCAGAATGCCTGGAAGGAAGGAAAAAACAACACTGCAGATAAAAAAAAAGACAACACTAGCATAACACAGATTTCTGACTGTACCAGGAAACTCACTGAAGACTCACACACACCTGCCAGGGCTTGCTAACGGAAAGCAGATCCACATGCCTGGGGTAATAATGAGTGAGATTGTACCCTAAGGTTGTGGTTCTCAACTCGTTTTAGTCCAAGGACCAACAGGCCCTTCAAAAAATTTTCAGAAGTGACAAAGACTAACAAAAGTATCGAAGCATAAGCTTTCGTGGACTAATACTCACTTCGTCGGATGCAATTTTCATGGACCACCTCTATCTATATCTATCTATCTATCTATCTGTCTGTCTGTCTATCTATCTGGTTGTTTGGTTGTTGGGACATGATTATAAAGAACAGACATTTTGGTTTGAAATTTCTTTCTTTCTTACTAGATGTTTGGATTCTTTTCTCACTGACAAGCTTTTCAATGTTTGGAGTAGTACCTGATAATGCACAACGAATATCGCTTTCCACTGCAAGCTGATTCCTCTGCCTACACTATCTGACTTTGGACAGTATTTGTGTGGACCACTGAAAAAGTCACCATGGACCACCAGTGCGTGGACCATCAGTTGAGAACCACTGCCCTAAGGAGATCTGTTTGTAAGATTTATCATTTTTTTCTCTCTGCCCCCACATTCCTCATCTCATACAGGCAGATGAGGTGAGAGGGTGATCCACCGCATTAGGCATCACACCCCGAGAATGGATTTTGGGTCAGTGAAATGCTGTTTTATAGAGCTTGTGCAATTCGCATTTAGTATAACAAAGCATAATTCTGTAAGTATTGTCTGGTGCCACAATTTATTTGCAAACACAATATCTTCTACTTTGTAAAAAATTGTCATCCTACTGAGCTATAACGTTGTTTTAAATTTTACATATTATTTACATAGGGCTAGATCCTACAGCTCTTACTCATATTGAGAAGTACCGTGCTCCACAAGCAGTCCCCCGACTTCAGTTGGACTTCATGCAGAATAAAGTAGTACTGTACTCACTGTAAGGAAAGGTAGCAGAATCTGTCCCATAAGAAAGTGCATGGATTTCATACTATTTCATACTCTTTTGTTATTAAAATTTTAAAGTTCCTTTGTAGATTTTTAAAGTAAACATAAGAACCAAGACAAGGCTTGGGTTATTTGGCATTGTAGTAGTTTACTTTGTTTTCTTTGGTAGGAAAACGAGGAATGTTTATGACCTGGTAACCCAGGTTATGTTCTCCACTGGGGTGTTGGGCATACTACTGCAAGCAAACACACAGGTTGCTAACAAAAAAGACAGCAGGAGTGAGGCGGGCCAGTGAACCAACAAAGCCACAAGAAGGCCAGCTTCCTACAAACACCAAATTGGTCCCTCCTGTGGGTGACTTGGGAGAGAGTCTAGATTAGCAGAAGTATGCCAAAAGGCAATGGATAGGATTCAGAGAGCCAAATTTTTCCAAAGCAAAGCAGCAGGAGGCCAAGTGAGGTTGATCTCTTTATCAGCAAATGCCTTTTCTTGACAGCATCAGTAAATCAGACAGCTACTGTGAGAGCTGATTGCCAGGTCAGGTAGAAAGCAATACACCTACCTGAACTGGTGGACCAGAGGAAGTCTAAGGTCCCTGGTCAACTGAGCCTAAACATCAGAGGATCTAATGTCTCAGGAATGGTGTACCTTCACCTGGCTCTGGAAACCAGCAGAGAGCCTGGTGACTATGATGCTCTTGCAAGGCAGAGATTAAAAAAAACTCTCTTCTGTATCAGTATGAAAAGAAACCAGATGTGACAAATCCCTCCCTTTACTGCCCGTCTTTCCATAGCTTAGTGAAGTCACACAATGGAGAAGCAACAAATCATAGATGTTATCACCAAAGGATTGAATTGACATTGTTCTTTTGGTTGGTTCCTCCCTTTCCTTCATGCTTCATATAAACTCAAATTGAGGCTGAGCATTTCAACCCGAGAGAACTATTCTAGATGAAGAGGATTGGGTGGGCAGGTGGAATCTTACAGGTATTTAACTATGAGAAGGGTCAAAGAGAACTGAACTGGAGGATTCCTTAAAATGGGGGCCATTCCAAGGCTCAGTAATGTCAATGGACATTTTTACTCCGACTACGATGGGTTCTGAATGAGGATGATGAGGTTTAAGCAAAGGCATCAGCAATGGAGACAAAGGGTATTGGTATCTGACCACTGCCATGCTGTCCTATACATTTAGCCAGCATCTTTCCCCGCCTGCCCTGGATTACTGGATTCTGTGTTGCTTTCCACTGAAGTCAATGGTGCTTTGCTGATTTACACCCACTGAGGATGTGACTGAAGAGTGAGAGCAGGATAATAGATAGAACTAATGTACCAAGGCGCTGCAAATTCCCACGCTGTCAGATGTGAAAGAAATTAAAGGCACATTTGAGATGTCTAAGAAATAGGACATTTGCAGGGCAAAGTGAAGGAACTGATGTTTTACTCAAAGAGGAGGAAAATCTTGGCAATCGAGCTACCAGGGCAAAGGGTGAAAATTGGGTCAAGGTCTATTAGGAATGGTGAATTCAAAAAAGGCTAACAAAATCCATAATGGAAATTTGAGCCTCCTATAGAGACTTGTATATTGTATTGGACATCCTACTGGACTTTTCTAAAGGATATAGTGGGAACTGATTTTTTCCCCTTCTCATACTGGTTATCATGGTCCAGAGACCATAGGATCAGACATAGGTGTGGACTCCGTGGGTGCTGTGGGGCTGGAGCACCCACTGGAATAAGTTTTGTAAACCCCACCCTTGGAGAGTTTGTAAGAACACGGTAGGTCAACACTCATCAGGAATGGTCTAGGTATACCTGGTTCTGCCTCAGCGCAGGGGTTGGACTAGATGACCTCTTGACATCCCTCCCCACCCGTCCATTTCTATGATTCTATTTATCCTCCTTCCATTGGCAGCGTCAGTGAAAAGATCTGATTGTTTTGTGTCCTTGAGAATAAAAAAAATACAATATTGGAGGGGAGGGGTGGGAATTAAGACATGTCTGGATAGGGCAAGAGATCAAGAAAAAAGCAGTGAGATACAGTCCCTTAAACCCTATCCCTTTTGACTTTTCTTTTTATTGCAACCTTCCATTTCTGTGGCTATTAATAACTTGGGTTTCAATGTAAAATGGGTGTATGACTTTCCTGGCTATTGGGTAAGTACACAGAAAACTTCTTTTCCAGATGTCTGTTCTCTTCGTTTCAGATCCGACGCCAAGAGGAGTCTGCCTCTTACCGCACTGTCCTTGCTTTACCGTGTCTGCGATTTGAGGCCCAGCCCTGTTGGCCCACGATAAAGCTGCCACGGAGTTTAGTTGAAGAAAGATGGGGCTGTTGTTTGCCATTGACGTCAGTGTGGTTTGGATCAGACCCTGGATGCACATTAGTTCTCTGGTCTGTTGGAAGAGTGACTGGAAATCCATAGATAAAGCCAGATCCCCAGCACCCAGAGAACAGTTCAGCCATGGTGCCCAAAGATGGTTCTCCCCTGCACTGTATGACAGCAGCTTTAGGACTGATCAAATTTAAAGTCATTCCCGATTCTATTCAGCCCTTTGATCTAGATGAGGAGACTATCACTTTGTGTCTGAATTTGTTTTTCTTTAATCTGGTCCAAATCCTGTTACGTTCCAGTTCAGTTGGCAGGGGATGGTTTCATTTTCAATGACTTTTCCTTGCATGTTTCCAGGGAGCGGTTTCTGTCTAATGGTCTTGTCTCTGTAACTGAAACCACGGGTGTGACGGTTGAGGGAAGGCAGTGTGTGTAAAAGGCGAAATCCCCAAAAGAATTATCCTGAGCTGTAGAGATATGCCATGAAAACATCTGGTCCTCATCCTTATTGGAGTCAAGTGCCAGTTAGTTGGTTGCAACTTAACATCGTTCTCATAATTATTAGCATCCCATTACCCACTGTCACTGAAGACAATTATATTTCGCTTGGCTACTCATGGTACCTTAGTCATAAGATTTTGAAATGATTGGATACTTGTGACTGTATTTGGCTACCCACTTATAGCAGCTATTTATTTTATTTATTTATTTATTAACAGTACAGTTGCACCAAAAGGCCCCAACCTGGGTTTATGCTGCATTGTGCTCGGTGCTGTCCATATACCAGACCCTGTCAGGAAGGGTTTCCAATCTCACACACACGTAGGCATAACTTTATACACGTCACCAGTCTGATGAGACACACACAGTATGTACAGTTAAAGCAAACACATAAGTGTCTGCAGGATAAGGGCCTAAGGGTGCATCTCTGAAAGACTCCTCAGCAAAGCAACTGTGCCTCCTCTTTTAGGCCAGCTGGAATCTAAAATTTTCTCTTCTGTTTGGGAACCAGCAGAAACTTCCATTGTATTGGATATGAGTCAGGCTCAGAGTTTGTTAGGGATATTTTTAGTAAAAATCATGGACACATCATGGGCAATAAACAACAATTCACAGAAGGCTGTGACCTGTATTATTTTTTACTAAAAATATCCCTGACAAAATGGAGAGGGAAGAGGGTCCAGCACCCACAGCGGCTGGGGGTTCTGGGGTCCCCTCACTGCCTGCTGCAGCTCCCCCTCACCGCCCACTGTAGCTGGACAGCTGCAGGGGAGCCCCACCTGTGACAGCTGGGAGTTCCGGGGTCCCCTTGCTGTCAGGAGCTAGGAACAGCAAATGTCACAGAGGTCTCTGGAAGTCAAGGCTTCCATGACATCCGTGACATAACTGTAGCCTTAAATATGAGGAAGGAAAGGGACATCTCTGAGCTTACAGCAGAAACGATGAAGACAGAATTTATGCATGTGAATGCGTGCCAGGGCTGTATGCTGCTACAGCAGTCTTCTTACATGGAATGTTTTATGCATTCTGACAGCTCTGTCCTAGTTCCACGGGCATCAAAAGCTGCTTAGAAAATATAGGATGTAATTCAGTGTCCCCGAGTCAGAAAAGGGAGGTCGGCCCTTCAGACAAAAAATTGCAGCACCTAACTTAGGAGTCTTTTGCCACTAAAAGTCCATTTCCTGTGAGTAAGCAGATCAATGTTCTTGATAACGGCTATTTGAATTCTCAGCAGTGGAATGTGTACTATTACCTAACAGGGCTTGGGGATTTTTATTTTTTTTTTTAACATGCAGTGAAACTGCTGAACTCAGCCTTTTCCATTTTGATGGTGAGAAAGGGGCTTTCAATTGTTTCCTAATACATACAGTCTTTCATTTCAATAACAGTGGCCCTGTTCTGATACTCGCTGAACATCAGGGTGTTTATTACTCAATAGTTAAGGAAAGACGCAAACCAGCACTGCAGTGTTCTGATATGATTCTTAAAGCAAGACCAGTCATAGAGGGTTAGCACTCTGTGCCTGTTCTTAGTGCTTAGATCATGGCTATATACTCTGGCTCCGTGTGTTTGGAATTAAAAAAGGAAAAACAAAACATTTTGCTACCCAAGCTGAGTGCCACAAAGAAAGGAAACTCGGCATGATGACAAGAGCATTGTTATAAGAGAGGGGTAACTGCAAACACTCCCATCACAACAGAAAACATAAGCAGCTTGGAATGCCATGAGCAATGCACTGTGGTGGGCTACTACAGCCACACTGGGTTGGAATCCTTTGCCAAAAACTGGGAGTCATTTTAAGAGAAATCAACACAACAGCTAAATGAGTGGAGGCATGTTAACAATAACACTGCTCTACAGCCAAAATGCTTCTGAAATAAATGTAGTCAAACTTTACTAATTCTGGGTCACTGAGAACAAAAATGATGCTTAAAATTGTTGATTGGCTCTAGTTTTCAAGATATGCTATTGGGTCAGTATATACGACCCTTGACATGGGAATGGTGGAGGATAAGTGAGTTATAAAGAGAAGGGATCTCAATTTAAACCAGAAATGACTAAAACACATCTTTGACTGGATCTATGAATAAATCTGTGACTGGGTTTGGACAGTACTTGCTTTTTAGGCAAAACAATGAATGATGCAATCTGAAGCTGGTATTGCGTCATACATGATATGAATTGCATCATGTTATTCCTAGAAGTCATGGATGATGCAATCATAATGAAGCTTACATCACTCTGCTGAACAAATTGCCCTATATCAGCTCCAGAAATCATACAGTGTCGTGCTCTTATTTGTCAGTGTTTGATTTTGCAAAGGGACACATTTCTGTTTAGCCAATGTGAGCAGAGATGCCTCGTTCTTGTGTGAACAGTGCAGATAACTTCTGCTATGTTTGTGGTGAAGTGACTTTTGCATCACAAAAGTGCAGTATAACCACTATGGTTAAGAAAGCCTATCACCTTTATTTTGGCTGCAAAATTGGAGATCAGGACAAGAGGTGGGCCCCACACATATGCTACAACACTTGTGCAACAAATCTTCGCCAGTGGTTGAACGGGAAAAGGAAATCTATGCCTTTTGCAGTGCCAATGATTTGGAGAGAGCCAACAGATCATACCAGCAATTGTTACTTCTGCATGGTGTCTCCAGTTGGGAAAGGTGTGTCAAAGAAGAAAAAGTGGACTGTGCATTATTCAAACATTCCATCAGCTATACGCCCAATACCCCACGGAGAAGGACTGCCGGTTCCTGATCCACCAGAATCATTCTCACTTGAGTCAGACAAGGAAGAGGAAGAGGATGAAACTTCTGGTCCTGAACCATCAATGTCACAGGACTCACATTTTCTCCCATCCTCCTCCTCTGAACCACACCTCATAACACAAGCTGAACTGAATGACCTTGTCAGGGATTTGGAACTACCCAAGAGTAAGGCAGAGCTGTTGGGCTCCAGACTACAGCAGTGGAATCTCCTGGCAGGTGATGTTAGGGTTTCCATGTTCCGTGACCGTCAAAAGGATCTTGTCCCATTCTTCTTCATAGAGGGTGATCTTATAGCCTGCAACAACATCGATGGTGTGATGGCAGCCCTCAACATCGTTCACGATCCAGATGAGTGGAGACTCTTCATTGATTCATTGAAGACGAGCCTTAAAGCTGTTTTGCTGCATAATGGCAATGTTTTGCCATCAATTCCAGTTGGTCATGCAGTTCATATGAAGGAAACCTATGACAACATGAAACTACTTTTGAGGTGCATAAACTATGACCAACATCAGTGGCAGCTTTGTGGCGATTTTGAAGGTGGTTGCTCTCTTGCTTGGTCTGCAGACTGGATACACAAAGTACTGCTGTTTTCTCTGCAAATTGGATAGTCGTGCAAGAGATTCCCACTACATCAAGAAAGATTGGCCACTCTGACAGTCATTGGAGCCTGGGAGGAAAAGTGTTCAACATCCACCACTTGTTGAATCAAGGAAGATTTTGTTACCACCCTTACACATCAAGCTGGGTCTGATGAAAAACTTTGTCCAGGCCATTGACAAAACACAAGCAGCTTTCAAGTACCTCTGTGGAAAATTTCCAAGATTAAGTGAAGCTAAGATAAAGGAAGGTGTCTTTGTTGGTCCTCAGATTCGTGAACTTTTTCGAGATGATGCATTTGACCATGCACTGCGTGGCAAGGAAAAGACGGCATGGAAAGCCTTGCAGTCAGTGGCAATAGATTTTCTTGGAAACAACAAGGCAGACAACTACAGGTTGTTGGTGGAAAACCTCCTCAAGGCATACAAAAGCCTTGGTTGCAACATGTCACTAAAGATACACTTTTTGCACTCATCTAGATTTTTTTCCACCGAACTGCGGAGCAGTGAGCGACGAGCACGGCGAGTGATTTCACCAGAACATTGCAACAATGGAGAAACGCTATCAGGGCAAACGGAGCCCATCAATGCTTGCAGACTATTGCTGGACAGTGACAAGAGATGTTCCATTTAATGAATACAAGAGACAAGCCAAGAAGCGCCGAGTAGACACTGAATAGGACTAAACTATGTACATAATAGTTTTTTGCCTTTTGTTTCATAATACATTTTATTTATATAACCCTTTTGCTGATTTTTAAAGTGTTACATAAACAAGACAGGTGAAATATTATCATGTAAAGCAACCATAAACACATGAAAAGACCTAGGTTTACAATTTATGATTAAAACTCTACTATCTACACAATATACATAGATATAAAATGTAAAGACTTAAATATCTTAGAAACAGTAGCCAATCAGTTGTTTTAATTGTCATATTTGAATTCAGCACATCAAAATACATAATAAATATCACATTTTATCTCTGAAGCAGACGACTTCTAAAAAATTGTAGACCAGTGTAAATACCTGGAGCCTAGTAAAATCATCCACTGGAATGTGATAGGTTGGGGATAATGTACCTTTTCACTTTTGTTTCAGCTGGATAAGATTTTATATGGAAACAATCACAATATATCATATCCTCTTAGGGATCAAATCCCCCATCTATACAGTCTTTACAATAAAATCAATGAGGAGTCCTTGTGGCACTTTAGGGGTCAGCTACACTTGAAATTTCAAAGTGCTGCCACGGGAATGCTCCCACAGCAGCACTTTGAAGCATAAGTGTGGTCGTGCCCAAGCGCTGGGAGAGAGCTCCTGGTAATCCACTCCCCGAGGGGATTAGCTCCGAGCACTTGGAGCCCAGCGCCCAGAGCTCGGACCTGTCTACGCTAGTGCTTTAAAGCACTCAGGAGGGTGATTTTTCACACCCCTGAGCCAGCAAGTTAGAGCGCTATAAAATGCCAGTGTAACCAAGCCCTTAGAGACTAACACATTTATTTGGGCATAAGCTTTTGTGAGCTAAAACCCACTTCATCAGATACATGGAGTGGAAAATACAGTAGGCAGGTATAAATACACAGCATATGAAAAGATGGGAGTGGCCTGACCAAGTGGGGGGTCAGTGCTAACGAGCCAATTCAATTAAGGTGGAAGTGGGCTATTCTCAATAGTTGACAAGAAGAGGTGGAAATCACTTTTGTGGTGCTAATGAGGCCAATGTAATCAAGGTGTCCCATTTCAAATAGCTGATAAGAAGGTGTGAGTATCAGCAGGGGGAAATTAGTTTTTTTAGTGTCCCAATTAATTTCCCCCTGCTGATGCTCATACCTTCTAGATGATCATGAGGGTTCCTTCTGGCCTTAAAGTCTATGTGCTTGATTACACTGGCACTTTATAGCGCTATAAAGCCTCCAGGAGCGCTATAACTCACTACCCATCCAGACTGGCGAGGCACGTAGAGTGCTATAAGTCCACAGTTATACCGGTCCTGGTAATCCTCCCTTCCCAGAGCATTAATAGCTATAGGGTATTGAGTGCTCCGTATTATCTCCAGTGTGAATGGGTATTAACAATCAAGCACTTTGAGTGATCCCTGGAGACGCCCCTAAACCATTTAAATCAATTAAGCCTCTGTTCCCTTTGTTTTGAACTCGGCTGGAGGAATGTGGAAGTACATTTTCAGAGTTTCTCTTAACTCGGCAAATAAGCAATGCAAATGTTTACGGAATGAGCCTGTGTGAAAGAGAAGACTAGCACGCTCTGCATTTCAAAGGAAATTTGCTGACACACTTTCAGCACACGGAAAATCCACTTGCTCTCTCCGTCCGCAACCACACAACACATTTCCCCCACCACTCCCTCATTTGAAAAGCATGTTGCACCCAGCTGAATGCTAAGATAGCTGCCCATAATGCACCACTCCCTGTGCCGCTGCAAGTGCCACAAATGTGGCCACGCTATACTGCTGGTGGGTCTCAGTGTGGACACACTATAGCACTATCCCTATAGCTGTATACGAGGGCAGGTATAACCAAAACTGCTATAAAGCTGTAAGTGTAACCAAGCCCCAAATTCTTGGCTACACTTGCACGTTATACCGCAATAAAGCCACCCAGAGCGCTCTACCTTATTCCCTGTCCACACTGGGAAGGCACGTAGAGCACTCCGATTCCACGGCTGGAGCGCTCCTGGTACTCCACCTCAGTGAGAGGGATAATGTTTGATGTGCCCCTGCTGGAGCACCGGGGTGCCAGTGTGGACATCTAATGCACTCTGACTGGCCTCAAGAAGTATCCCACAATGCCATTTTTTTTACACTGAATTGGCCATATATTTACTTCCCAGTTCATTTGACATTCAGTTGAGTGATATGTATCTTTTCAGGTAATTGGTGAGTACATGTTACAAGTCCCGCTGAGTTCCGCTGGGCCAATCCACAGAAGCTATGGGTTGTACAGGCCACATCTTTAGTGCCTTGGCACTTTAGCTGAAGCTGTAGGAATTCATGCTTTTTAAGTCTGGAAGTCCCTGATTCACTTCTCAGTGGATGGGTGAAGATTGCAGCCATTTCACTTCCACATCTGGTTCTTGAGCCTGTCCATCCTAGTGTAAGCATAGAATAACAATGTAGGCCATCAGGTGGGGTCTAATTCACTGAGAGTGAACCCTGAGAAGACACTGAACTAAATAATTGGAACTAAACAGAATGCAGTAACAGCACAGATCCCCAACTGATATAACACCCTGGAGTTCAAGGGAGCTATGCTGACTTACACCAGCTGACAGTCTGGCCCCATATGAGTTAATTACTATTCATTTGCAATTATTATAATATTTAAACATATGCCTGAACAGTTACTTTTTGTTTTGTTTATAGGAGAGGGACAGAAGAGCATCAAAGAGGTTGTTTTCGATTTTGGTTCAAATTCGTATCCAAAGTTTGGCTGCTAATCTTAAATGTATTTGTACTATCCAAATTGTCAGGGGTTAAATTAAGGAATAGCAGGAAAGAGAAGGGGAGGAGAGGAACACAGCTCCCCCACTCAGCTAAGAAAGAGGAGAGCTCCCCCTCCTCTCTCTGCCTGGGGCAAGAAGTTTTCCCCCATAGCTCTTCTCCTCCTGGACTAGTTTGGTGACATCTCCCCCTTGCGGCGTGTTCTTGTTACATCATGGGGAGCTGGTCTTGAATAACCATGTTTTTATTCAAATATTACTTGGCACAGATCTGCCCCCAGTGCATCAGAGCCCTGCCTTCCAAAATGGAGGCTGATCTTTGGGCTGCGCGGTCGCCCTTCACGTCCTCACACAATAATGGCCGCTGCTCCGCACACTATTCTGTTTCATCCAACTTTCCTCACGACATGCTTCTGTGGACTCAAGCACTAAAACTCTGGAATGAGCTTCAGCCAGCTCAGGGAGGCTGCCAGAGGATCAGCGCCAGCCCTGCAGCAGAAACCAAGGAAGGGAAGGGTCGGGACGGCAAGTTTGTGAGGCCTGATTGGTTTGTAGGGAGGGAGTCACTCTGTGTTGGTATCTCTCCAGCTGCTCCTCTCCCCAGCCTTCATCAAGAGGTCATACTTCACTACAAATCTCTAGTGAGTGAGCTATGCTGGGGATCCATTTATCTCCGTGCCATACAACACAGTGCCCCAAAGTGCCACCCATAGGACTTCAAAATTAAGGAACAAAAGGCAAATGACCTATTGGTTAGAGGCCAGCAACTTCTTTTATTGGCTTTCATTTGTTATGACTCTGCAGAACATACTGGGCCAAGCCCTTACCTGGGGTAAATCAGTATAGCTCCACTGAAGTCAATGGGGCTCTGCTGATTTACACCCACTGAGGATCAGGCTCCTACACTGCAATGAGCTTGTCAAGATGGCTGTCAGACGTGTCGTCCGTATGCATGAGGGGCAGAACGGAAAGAGGTGCGTGGTAGCATGTGCTCTGGACTTATTCCAAAGCAGACAGATCAGATCAGTGAGCTGCAAAACTGCTGACTGGCTGCTTCAGACAGAATCACGAGCCAAATGAGCCAGCAATGGCTGTGAGATCCAGACCCCAGCAAACTGTGTGGACCATGTGCTGGGAGGTGAATGGATTTCATACTGATTTAGTCAAAATCTGGGCATTTGGGACTAAGTCTCAGTTAATTTCCCCCTGCTGATACACACACCTTCTAGATGATCATGATGGTCCCTTCTGGCCTTAAAGTCTATATTCTTGGCTACACTTGCACCAGAGCAGCACTGGCACATCTTGGGCGAGTGGGTGGGTGAGTTGTAGGCAGCTTCATCCCAACTTTTCACTCCCCTGGTCCTGGGGGACAACTTGTCCCTCAATGTAGCCTAGTGCAGCCCCAGGGCTGCTCTTACTTGCATTGGGAGATAGTGGGTTTCAAGCGGATGCTTTGCAGGCCAGGACCATCAGACTGCGTATGCTCCAGCCTTGCCCGGTCTTGCTTCCAGCCCACCCCATGTCCTCCTACGCTGAAGAGGTTGAAGGTGCTGGTACAGAGTCAGTAAATAGGTTTGCTGATGCCTCAGGGTCATTTTAAGACACCAGTATGCCTCCAGAATGGCACAAAGAGGACTTAGAAGGTATGTCTACACAGCAAAGAGACACCCCATCTGGCCCATACCAGACAACTCCGGCTCACAGGGCTCTGGCTGGGGGGCTGTTTCACTGCTATGTAGACATCTGGGCTCAAGGTGGGACCTTGGCTCTAGGACCTTGCAAGGTGGGAGGGTCCCAGAGCTCGGGCTGAAGCTGAAGCCCATAAATCTACACAGCAATGAAACAGCCCCACGAGCCTGAGTCAGCTGGCACGAACCAGCTACAGGATTTTCTTTGCTGTGTAGACGTACCCAGTGAGGTCAAGATCTGGCCCAGAGAGTCTACCTTTTTGTGCCCTGCACGTAAGTGAAGGTTTTGTGCTAGACAAAGATACAGATAACTATATACATTTAGCAATGCTGATAGGGAAGTCATCTACTTCATGTGCCCTGACCAAACTCCAGCTTGAGTGATCATTTTGCCTACCTAAAATTCAACCTATAATTTAAATTAGATAAATAAATCTATTCATGATCAAAAATTCAATTTCTTTCTTTACTTCCCCTTGTCCTGCTAAGACAGAATCATTGAATCATAGAAAAGTAGGACTAGAAGGGACCTCAATAGGTCATCTAGTCCAGTCCCCTGCACTGAGGCAGGATTAAGTAGTATTTTGATCATTCATGACAGCTGTTGGTCTAACCTGTTCTTAAAATCTCCAGTGATGGAAATTCCACAACCTCCAAGGGCAATTTGTTTCAGTGTTTAACTACCTGACAGTTAGGAAGTTTTTCTTAATACCTAAATCTCCCTTCCTGCAATTTAAACCCATTACTTCTTATCCTGTTCTTAGGGGAACAATTTATCACCCTCCTCTTTATAACAATCTTTTGCATACTTGCAGACTGTTATCATGTTCCCCCTCAGTCTTCTCTTCTCCAAACTAAACACCCAATTTTTTCAATCTTTCCTTATAGGTCATGTATTCTAGAGCAGTGATTCACAACCAAGCATACGCATACCCCTGGGGACACAGAAAGGTCTTCCGGGGATACAGCAACTCATCTAGATATTGTCTAGTTTTACAACCGGCTACATAAAAATCACACAGTCAATATAAACTAAAATTTCATACAGACAATTACTTCTTTATACTGCTCTATATACTATACCCTGAAATGCAAGTACAATATTTATATTCCAATTGATTTATTTTATAATTATATGGTATAAATGAGAAAGTCAGCAATTTTTCAGTAATAGCGGTTGTGACAATTTTTTGTATTTTTATGTCTGATTTTGTAAGCAAATAGTTTTTAAGTGAGATGTAACTGGGGGTACACAAGACAAACCAGACTCTTGAAAGGGGTACGATAGTCTAGAAAAGTTGAGAGACACTGTTCTAGATCTTTAATTATTTTTGTTGCTCTTCTCTGGACTTTCTCCAATTTGTCCACATCTTCTCCCAAAGTGTGGTGCCAAGAACTGGACACTATACACCAGGGAAGGCCTTATCAGTGCTGAGTAGAATGGAAGAATTACTTCTCCTATCTTGCTTACAACACTCCTGCTAATACCTTCCAGAATGTTATTTGCGATTTTTTTTGCAACATTGTTGGCTCATATTTAGTTAATGATCCATTCTAACCCCTAGATCTTTCCTGCAGTTCTCCTTCCTAGGAAGTCATTTTCCTTTTTGTATTTGCGCAATTGATTGTTTCTTAACTGCTGCCTTCTGCCTGACTGCCTCCTGGCCACATTTCAGAGGTAATTGAAGTATTTCTTATCTATACAGTGCATAAACCCCTTTATAACAGTCTGGATGAATAATAATAATTATTAGTGCCAGCGCTGTGCTTTTCATCTTCAAAGTGTTATATAAAGATTAATTCAGACTTATAACATTCCCGTAGGGAGTGTGTGTGTGTATATATACACATATATATATACATACACACACACACACACACACAGGCCTTATATAAATATAATATGACCTTAAGCCATGAATTATGACTGCAAAATATAGCTATTGTACAGGCCTCTTCTGAGACCCTCTGCTCTTTCTGAAGCTTGTGCACATGTTTAACACCCAGTGAAACCTCACAGCTCTTTTATGGTTACTGGCAATTCTAGGAATCGAAAAGTGAGGTTCTTTTTTCCAAGTAGTAGCAAAGGTCATTGGCTTCATGCAGCAACTCACATTGTGGATTTAAAACTACTTCATCCTATGTTTCCAGTTCTTTAACCTTTTCTTAATACAAACCTTACCCAGATTCAGATACGGACTGATACAATCCCCAAAAGAATTTCTGATTTCTGACAGCAGCGTTTGCAAAAGCCCAGAGTCAGCAATGTGCGTATAGTGTCCCATTTCCAACTGTAACAAATTAAAAAAAAAAAAAAAGACAGCCACAGAATTTCCTATATACTGTACACATTGTACGCTAACTACGGTCCTTACATGGTCCTCATTACTGCAGTATTTGAGCATCTCATGATCTTTTTAAACATATTTATCCTCATGATATTCTATGATTCTATGATGCCCCTAGGAGAGGTAACGTGTGTTAAAGGTCCAGCTCTGGGCTGATCTATAGAGGATATGAGTTGTCACAGCCACTAGTTATACAGCCGTAGTTCTCAAGCTGTAGCAGCTCAAGCTTTTAGGTCTGGATGCCCCTGGTTGAGTGGCAGGGGTGGCATCCAAAATGGAAGCCATTGCACTGGCCCTGTTTGTGCCTTCCCCCTGTTCTGTAGACAAAGGATGGCTTGCATTCTCCACAGCTCTTCGTCTGGCATTTGTTGGCAATACTAGGAGCTGTAGTGGGCAAGCCTTGTTCATGCTGGTGAGCACTTCCTCACACAAGTAGTCCCTTGGAAATGCACGGCACCAAGTGCTCACCAAGCAGAGTAAGGCTGGTGCAATCTAGCCCTCAATTCACTTTTCAAAGGACGTTTTCATCACTTTCTGCCTCTCATAACTGTGATGATGCAAGTCCCTCTTTATTGTGGGTTTCCACCAAAAGAATTGCTTATTGCTGACTAAGTTCATTTCATTATTACTTGCAATTCTCCTAGGGTGACCAGATAGCAAATGTCAAATTGGGACAAGAGATGGGCGGTAATAGGAGCCTATCTAAGAAAGAGACACCAAAACTGGGACTGTCCCTATAAAATCAGGACATCTGGTCACCCTAAATTCTCTTGAAGAACAGGCTGATCTTGGGAACAGAGGAATACCCTGTCCTGAAAAATGCAGTGCTTTTGGTATCCTAATGGCTTAGTGAAGAAACATCTTTTTCTCGTGGAGAAAGGATATGCAAGCAAGAATCAATGGTATTTTTGCATCACAATGCAAACTCAAAGGAGTTTGTTCATTCTCTTTTGGTGGCATGCAAGATGTGATCCAAAATAGAGCTGGGTGAAATTTTTCAGCTGAAACATTTTTTTCCCCACTGAAAAAAATGCAGATTTGGATCACTTGGAACATTTTGCATATTTGTGTCAAATTTGTTGAAATGTTTTGGATGAAATTAAAAAAAAATCTGAACAAAAAATCAAAATGTTGTAACATTTTCAAAATGAAACATTTCAAATTTGAAAGAACTTTTTGTTTTGCAATTTTTACTTCTCTTTTTTTACAACATTTTTAATGAGGAAAACAAATGCCTCAGAAACAAAAAGTTTTCGTTTTGCCCAAACTGATCAAAATCCTTTTATTCTATGGTTCACTGAAAAACTTTCATTTTGAATCGATCCAAAACTAAAAACATTTTTTTAAAAATCGGTATGGCCAGAAAACAGACAATTAATACAAACTGCTCTACCTCCAAATGTTTGGAAAATGTGGTCCTGATCATTTATGAACATTGCCTTTTTTTTTTTTTTAACTGCAAAATGACACATGGCTTGGCTTTGCTGAAAAAAACAACTTCATAAATAATAAGATTGCCTAAGAACTTGTCTGTGATAGTAGAATCTCACAACTTGATTTCTGGATGCTTCAGGAAACTCTTGTCACTTCTCGCTGGATAAAACAGTAACAATAAATTTTGATTACACTCTTTGGAAAAACATAAAAGACATGTTGGAATAATTTCTCATCTTAACTGATTCTTGTTAGGAAGACGAGGCGATAGCAAAAATTGAAACAAATATTCAGGATTTTGCATGCACTACATCAGGCATTTACAGTAGCTAGGAAATATTATATTGTTTGTTGATCAGATATGCATTTTCTTCTGAATATGCTGGCTTCAATTGATTACTGTGAAAAAAGTAGAAGGAAAAGTGCTTGTTCTAGCATCAGAAAATGTGAATGTGTTACTGAAACATTGTACAAACCTGTGTTAAATTAACCAACCTTCATCAGCACCTCTGCCAGATGCTTAAGGATCAAAGAATTGTATTACTCAATCACTGAAAACTCGGGAAAGGCAGAAAAACACAATTTCCTGTGCTAGGTCTGCCACTGGGACCACAAATAACTCAGCATCCAATCCCAGAGAAATGACAGCTTCCGAGTTAATTTTCTTGTTTGCTAACTACCGACTCTCCTAGAAATGGGGGTCGGCAGTGTTAGATTTCAGAAGCGGGATGGCTTATTTCAAATGATACCTAGAGAGACTGAAAAAGAACATCACTGCTAGTCACCTGAGATCAGTGGTACCCAAACTTTTTCCCTCACACTCCCCCTTCCCAGTAATGGAATGTGTCCGTGCCCTGCTGGGCCAGGGGCTGGGAGTGTGACTAGATAGGGTGACCAGACAGCAAATGTGAAAAATTGGGACAGGGGGTGGGCGGTAATATAAGAAAAAGACCCCAAAATCGGGACTTTTCCTATAAAATTAGGACATCTGGTCACCCTAAGTGGGACCAGGGACTGGGTCCAAGCTATGGCCATAGTCTGAGCCACAAGCTGCATCCAGGCTGTAGGCTGGCGTCCGAGATGCAGACGGGGGCCAGGAATGGGGCTGGGAGCCAGGCGAATGGCTGGAGTCGCAGCAGGGGCCGGGGAGCGGGGCCATAACTGGGGTTGGGAAGGGGTGGCTGAGCCAGGACTGGCGCCTAGACCGGGGCTGGGAGCAGAGCTGGCCAGGGGTTGAGCTGCAGATGAGCTGGGGCTGGGAACGGGGCCATGGGCCAGCGGCTGGGAGTGAGGCTGGAGCTACAGCAGGGGCTGGGGAGCAGAGTTGGAGCCACAGCTGTGGCCAGGTGCTAGGAGCAGGGCCAGAGTGAAGCTGAGGAAGAGCAGGGCTGGATGTCGCTCCCTCCCTGCTTCCTGTGGGGGCTGGCCCAGGCCCCACCATGCCCCCATAGGGGGGTGCTCCCCACTGCCTGATTGAAGGGCTACCATGCATCCCTTGGGACTGCCAGTCTGTCCCCATCACTGGAATAGTAGTCGCATCCCGTTTTTTGTCACTGAAGTCAATGTATCCCCACCAACATTGGCTTTCTATTCCCAGCGGTGAATTTAGTCCTCAGATAAAATCGTCCTCAGTGTAACTCTATCCATTCACTTCATTGGCTAATGGGAGGAATTTGGCCTATAGTTTTTAAACACATAGGGCATGGTCCGCCATTGACTTGTATCATGAGTAGTCATTTACGCTAGTGGATAATGGGCATAATACACTGCTCTTCTGCTTGGTAATGTTTAACCCCTTTATTGCACAGGTGTAAACGACTAGCGCATGATGCAAGACAGCAGAGGTTTTCAGGATCAGTCCCTTAAAAGCTCAGAGCCTAATTCTGCATTCATTGCTCAAGTAAAACTTGAAAACTCTTACTCCCATGAATCCACTTCTTGTCTCCACTGGATTACTAGGTTGATGAGTGAGGGCTTATGGGATTGTGCACTAAATAAACAGCACTTTTTGCAGTCCAGACTTCATCTGGACAATGAAACCAACATGCACATACAATCATACATGCAAGAATATGCCTGCAGTTGTTTGTCTGATTTGCATACCCAACTGCCATGGCTGCAAGTACGCACTGGGTAATTGTGAGAGCAAATGACTAGATAAACTAGATAAGGGGCCAGATCTTCAGCTGGTGTGAATCTGGGCAGTAACTCCTCACCAACACTGATCAAGGCAGCAGAAGTTTTGCCTGAATGATGACTGCAGGATCAGGCCCAGAATTTGATCCATACAGTCAGAAACAGAAGTGTCATGCAATAAACAGAACTAGGATTATGAGAACTTGAGTGTCATAGGCCAAAAATAGCCTGACAAACTTCTGGCAAGAGATTTATGTTGGGAATTTCTAAAGGAGTCTAAGTTAGAGACTAGCACTCCTCATAGTTGGGGAGTCCAGGTTGCAAAAGAGGTGAGCACATCAGGGATAAATCATCAAGAACGTGTCTGTACATTCCTCAGCTTTATTTGGTCCTTGCAAACTAGAAAGTAATATGAAGTGATCGAGTCAGATTTAGATCTCATATAAAATAACATCATCAGTAGATCTTGAAGTGCTTTACAAAGAGATGCACATCACTAGCTCCAGGTGGGGAAACTGAGGCACAGAAGTGAGTTGTCCAAGGTTACCAAGCAGTCATCTGAGAGCCAGGAGCAGAACCCAGCTTTCTGGAGTCTCAGTCATTGCCCTTAGCCACTAGCCAACACTGCCTCCTAAGCAAGCGCACTGCTATTGGCTTCAGTGACGACGTACCTGCTGATTCTGCTAGTTCTACATTAGGCCCATTATGTGAAAAGTCCTGAGAATTGTTTGCATTTGCATGTTACCCAAAAGATCTGTCTGAAGTGACCATCAACTTAATAAAATGTGCATCTCAAATGTTTGTACCTCCTATTATTACAAGTAACACCTTAGGGGACTACTATTGAAAGATGTTTGAGGCGGAAAACTCTATTATTTTTTAGTTTGTACACTTATTTTTCACATATGACAGCATGCTGTTGTCCCTGTAACATTGTTCAGTTTCCCTGTGGCTTGTGTGTGTCTGTCCCATAGTTTTGGGAGAGAGAAATACTTTTTAAAAATCAGAAAATGTGATTTGTAAAACTACATTCAGCAGCAGGACAATTTAGGGCCAGGTGTAGAATCAGATGTTATTTCAGCTCTTTTAAAAAAAAATGATCTAGATTTCAATCTGCAGTGCCCTTTTAAAAGTAATTAAAATAATAGACAGCACACACACCTGGCCGTTCCACCCCATCCCCACTGAAGTAAATACATGCTAAATTTAGACATGCTATACCAGTGTAATTGGATGGTGATGGCATTTCATTTGCTAGTGTAAGCCAGAATCTGCCTGGCTGAAAAGTAATAGATGAGAGATGAGTAACAGAAGGAGAAATCATTTCCCACGTAGATATTCAGTTCATTTACGATCAACACAACGTAGCGCTGTCACTTTAATACTCTGACATTCAAAAGACAAGAGTGGGGGACTGGACGCTTCTATGGATGACAAGAAATTCCCAAGTCAGTATTGTTAATGATAACAATTGTAGAAGGGATTTTAAGCCTCATGCTTCAGGACTTCAGCTGATCTTTTTTTATTAGTGATCAGGCTGAGCCGTAAAGGAGGCAGATTACCCAACATCCGCTTACACATTTCCCTGAAGCATCTGGCACTGGCCTCTGTTAGAGACAGTGGACTACTGGGATTTTGGGTCTGATCCACTCAGACAGTTCCAGTGATCGTATGACATACGTGGACTTTTGTTTTGCAAAAGGACTGAATAATTTTCAGTTTAGGGACAGACTCAGATTCTTACTGATGCTGAGTAGCACCTTCCTCTGCAAGTAGCCTCATGGATTGCAAGGGGGCTGTTTGCCAATGACAGTCCTACTCAATATCAGCATAGGTGGCAGACTATTGATTTGTGCTCTTTTTGCTCTTCACAAACAAACAGCCATTCTCAAAAATACAATAAAATCCAGCCACTCTATGAAATCCTGGCCCAAGCTAAAGGATTCTCTCACGCTCCCTATGCATCAGTATTACGTGTAGACAGAACACACCAGCAGCACTGCATTATCACAACAAGTCATTTAGATCTGCTGTGAGTAGGACAAAATTATTCCTGTCCTTTTTGGTTGGTGGTAGTCTTACAGTTGGAGAAAAGTCAATGCCATTTCGTATAAATGTTTAATCCCACTAATATTAACTTTTGTCACACAGCCATTTGTCCCAAAGGTTTATTACAATAGTGACTGCTTTCCCCAATCTGTTTCTTATATTTGAAAGTTCAGTGATATGATTTAAAACTGATGGATTAAGTTTGATGACCATGCTATATTGAATGAGCTGAGGAGAGTATTCATGGTTTGATAACAAGATCTCAACACAGATTTCTTACAGACCAAGAAAATTTTAACTGAGAGCATTTTAGAAAGAAAAGCAAGGGAATAAGATTAACTATTATACCATGAGATTTATGTATTTGGCAACCCCTACCCATTGATATGCTGATGCAGCTAGCAATGGAACACAGTAAAGTTTAGGAGGAGAAACAAATAAAACAATAATTCTCTACTTAGTTCTGAAGAGGGATATTTCGGAAAGTGGAATTCAGTCACTCAGATTGGAATTTAGCCAGGACACCTGGTTAATACACCTCAGTGTCGGTGTATTACCTAATGAATGTTTATAGCCCCATTACTAAGTAGCCTGAGCGCCTCACAGTCTGTACTGTATTTAGCCTCACAACACCCTTGTGAAGTAGGACAGTGCTATTATCCCCATTTTACAGATGGGGAACTGAGACACAGAGAAGATAAGGGTGTGTCTACACTGCACTGTGAGCCCAGGGTTAGTAGAACTCAAGGATGTATCTACACTGCAATAAAAACCCATGGTACTGAGCCCAGGTCAATTGACTCAGACTTGCGGGACTTGGACTGCAGGGCTATAAAACTGCAGTGTAAGACATTTGGGCCCAGGCTCAGAGACCCCGCAAGGGGGAAGGGTCTCAGAGCTTGGGCTCCAGCTCCAGTCCAAACATCTACTCTGCAATTTTACAGCTCTGCAGCCTGAGCCCCATGAGGCCAAGTCAGCTGACCCAGGCCAACCACAGGTCTTTTAAGGCAGTGTAGACACACCCACAGTGACCTGCCCAAGATCACACAGGAAGTCTGTGGTGGGCTAAGGAAATAAACCCAGGCCATCCCAAGTCTCAAGTGAGCACCCTGCCCACTGGATCATCCTTTCACTCTTGGGCTCGCCTGCTTTCAGTGTGGGTGAAATTCACGCTTGTACCCAGGACCTGCACAAAGCTTTAAATCCAGAATTACGTTTATGCAGCTAACAGAAACTGTTGCATGCAAAGATGCATCAGCACAAATGCAAATAAGGTTTGAAGACTTGGTTTGATACATTTTTCTCAGGCTTAGTAGCAGCCAAGTGAGCCAAGCTAATAAACTCCAGTCAAGACATGCCGCTTTTTCATCTGTGGTGACTGCAACGTTACTGTGCTAATTAAGCATGAAATCACAGTGAGTGATTAAATTGCTTGGCAATGCTATCACTGGCTTTTCTCTAGCTTGTATGTGAAAAGATCCACCTGAAGTACTAGTTGGAACAATAGATTAGGGAGAATTACAACAGCCCTGGCTTAGAATAAAAGAGAATGGGGTACTTGTATTTGCTTAAGTAATAGATCTTCGAATGATAACATGTGGGAAAACATGTGGGATAACATGCATTGCCAAGGCCTTGAGCAATGCTTGGTTCTTCGGGCTGGACTTGGTTGCAAGGGCAAAACAGGACAAGAAGAAGGTAGCTCCTTCTGGAATGTTTGAATGTAATGGGAACATCTGGTGGATTTTGCAATGCCCAGGGCACTTCCCAGCTGTTGATTAAGCACATCTGAGGGGATTTGCTTTTAGTTTGTTCTGTTACCCCAATAGTAGTAGTTTTATTTTTCACTGGAAATGAACAGCGGATAAATGGGAGGTTCTCAAGTGTGTTCCTGGCATGGACCATGTGTTAATAGAAAAATTATCTCACTGACGACCTCTCCTCTCATCCATGGTCATAAGCATCACCTCCACACCTGGCTGAAGGAGCAGACATTGCCTGTATTCAGCAAAGCCTTTAAGCACCTGCTTAACTTTAAGCACACTGGAGTCAATAGGACTATTCGTTTATTTAAAATTAAGCACATGCTTGTGTGCTTTGCTGAATTGGGATAATTGTGTGGGGTGGGGATGTTTAGAGATAAACAGGGGATTTATTTAGCATGTGCTGTCAGGCTACTTATTTTTATTTTATGATGCTGTTGCTTTGATTTGTTGTGATTTTAAGCATTTGTCAGAGCTGCCTAGAGTGTTCAGACAGGAGCTTCTTCCAATTTTATAAACCTAAAGAAGAACTATAAATAAATCAAATATCTCTGTTAGACCCCATTTTCCATGGGAAAAGAAAGAACAATATCACATAGAAGCTCAGAGGGGATTCTGGTAAGTATTGCTTTGCCAATGGAGCACTTACAAATTTTTATTCACACAGGGTGAAATTCTAATCCAGGCTAATGCTCCACTTAAAATCACATTTAAACCCTTTTCTCAGAGGCCTAAGTGGTGTCTGGGCCTCATGTTGTCAATATAGGTGGGGCAAATTTCACCCTAGTATGGATGAGATCAGAATTTGGGCCCTGGTGTTTCATGGGAACACAAATAAGCTACGATCTTAGATACTATCAGATGGCTTGCGAAACAACATCTCACTGTTGATTTTCCTGCTGCGGGGTTGGATCCTGAATTTCTCTCCAAGGCCAACAAGAATGACACACCTTGAACTGATCAAAATAAGATATAAGGAGAAAAGATCATTGCAAATCACCTCTATTATAATTAATCAATATGTGTATCACCTGCCTGAGAAGCTCCCAAGCCCAAATTTCCCACACACATTCCTGCCATGTTATTGGGTGGGGTCCAGCTAGACTTTATATATACACCACCTTAAATATCATCTCTTCCTGATTTATTCCAGGTAGTTAGTCTGTTCCCATCTGTGATTTACAAGGCCACCACTTTGTACTTCCCTCACTTTACACAGCATTCTTCGAGTTGCTCTGTCATCATCTTTTTAACCCCATCCCAGAATCCTTTGCACCAAATCAGCCCAAATGATCCCATTTTGCTGCATGCATAATCATGATCAGGTGCTAATTCTGCTTTATTCATTGTGCAACTTACAACACAGCAAGATGTTTATAGTCGATGGAGCAACAGTTGATGATTTCACATCTGTAAACTAGAAGAGTCTAATGAACATTTCTGTGTCAAGAGTCTGCACAATCCCCTTTAGGATTTTTAAAGCTAGATGGAAAATGCAAGGAGGGAAGATTTGCTAAAATTTGGTTGGATTTGTTAGGGACAAATTCCTAAAGCTGTGTTTGTAAGGCTATCAGTATTATGATTTATTATGTTTGTATGGAACCCATTTTGTTGTCTAAAATGGAGGACTTGGTCATGTGATCAGGAGGGCAGTTGGAGTGTTTTCGCACCCTTTCCAATGGTCAGCAGTGGTCCAAGTAGTAAACAAGTTCCAGTTTTAACTGGATTTCCCCAGGGATTCTATGGGGTTTCCCTATGGGGTTTCACGCTATAGAGTCTATGGAAGAGCAGCAGTGACCTCAGTTGGGGGCTGCCCACCCCAGTGGCAGGTGCGCGCGGGTTTGCTTCCACAGGGGATTGAAACTCCGGACAAGTGCCACCTCCACCATTGTCATTCGCCTGTGAACACCCAGCTGTCATCTCGTGAGCCTTCCGCCAGGTCACCTGGAGCCCGTGAGAAGGACGAGTCATCGAGGGATCTCCTCAGAGTTCCTCTCCTGAGGCTCTGTATGAGCCAAAGGATCGAGGTCCTGGGTGACCATCAGAAGGGTGACACTGTATGTTTATTTACCGTGTATACTCCATGGCGGGTCTAGTTTGGGTCTTGGTTTCAGGCCACAGATGTTCTGAGTTAGTGTATCGATAGAGAGAATACATTTCTGTTATTGCTTTATGCATTTTTCTTGTTCCCATTTATGTACCTCAGTTTCCCTGAAATAAAAACAATGTGTTTGGTTTATATACACCTGATTCCACTTGCCTCATTCCAGCAGAGGGAGGGAAAGGGAGGTTACATACGGAGGACTAGCTTGGCTACTGGAGCGGCAAACTGCGGCCAGTGGGAGCTGCGATCAGCTGAACTTGCGGCGGCAGCAAGTAAATGAACCAGCCCGGCCCGCCAGGGGCTTTCCCTGCACAAGCGGTGGACCACAGTTGAGAACCACTGATTTAGACCACTCCTGACAAGTGTTTGTCCACCCTGCTCTTAAAAATCCCCAAAGATGGAGATTCCACCACCTCTCTAAACAATTTATTCCAGTGTTTAACCACTCTGACAGGAAGTTTTTTCCTAATGTCCACCCTGAACCTCTCTTGCCACAATTTGAGCCCATTGCTTCTTGTCCTATCCTCAGAGGTTAAGAACAACAATTCTTCTCCCTCCTCCTTTTAGCAACCTTTTATGCTCTTGAAAACTGTTATGTCCCCCATCAGTCTTCTCTGTCCCAGACTAAACAACCCCAATTTTTTCAGTCTTCCCTCATAGGCCATGTTTTCTAGACCTTTAATCATTTTTTTTCTTCTCTGGATTTTCTCCAATTTGTCCACATCTTTTCTGAAATGTGGCATCAAGAATTGGATCCAGCTGAAGCCTAATCAGTGCGGAGTAGAGCAGAAGAATTACTTCTTGTGTCTTGCTTACAACACTCCTTACAACAGAATGATGTTCGCTTTTTTTTGCAACCATGTTACACTATTCACTATTGACTCATATTTAGCTTGTAATCCACTATGACCCAAATCCCTTTCCGCAGTACTCCGTCCTAGGCAGTCATTTCTCATTTTGTACATGTGCAACTGATTGTTCCTTCCTAAATGGAGTACTTTGCATTTGTCCTTATTGAATTTCATCCTATTTACTTCAGGCCATTTCTCTAGTTTGTCCAGATCATTTTGAATTTTAATCCTGTCCTCCAAAGCACTTGCAACCCCTCCCAGTTTGGTATTGTCTGTGAACTTTATAAGTGTACTCTATGCCATTATCTAAATCATTGATGATTCATTCCTTATTTGCTTCTGTTTGACTTGTATTGTGTTGGGTTGGCATGGGGTCATTGCTGAGGAAGTTGTCGAGAGGAAGGTGGGGCTCATGGTATCCTTTGAAGGAAAGGGGAAGGGTGTGTGTTGCATCAGACTGAGGTGTATTTTCCAGATGTTGCGGGGGGATAGAAGAAGGCATTGGTGTGTGAGGTGAAGAAATCAGAAGAGGTGCGAAGGGAGGCAGGATTAACAAAGTGCCGGGCCTCAGAGAGTGAGACAAGGAAGATGTAGGTTGTACGAAGTCTTGATATGAAACATGGGGCTCCCAAAGGACCTGTAGAGCCAGCACAGAGAGGCTCCAAGAGATCGGAGCAGCATGATATTTGTGATGGGCCGGAGAGTTGGAAGGCAGGGGGCAGGAAGCTGGAGAGAAGATTTGAGTTCAAAAAAGAGACAGCCCACTTTTCAACCCTGCCTCAGTAAAGGAGCCATATCCTGCCTCGTTCAGGGAGAAGTGCTTAAATTTACACCTACAAGTAGCAACAGTTAATTCACTTGAGTGCCTAGCTCTCTGGAGAGCCTTTGAAAATCCCAGACTCATGTAAGGCCACAAGGTCTAGAACCCAGGCCTCATTTTCTTATAGCTGTCATGACCATTCATTGCTCTGACCTTGGCTTGATTTGGACTTTGCCTTCTGACTTGTATCCTGAAACCTGACTTGGACTCTGAGACCTTTGGTACCAATCCTGGCCTGGAATATGACTAGGCACTCCTATTATTCCCCTAAGGTTTGCTGACCCTTTGTCATGACTGCCTGTGCGGAGGGGATCCTGGCACCGCAGCTCAGGGGGGTAGGGAATGTGTCTCTTCATATGCCAGTGTGGTGTCTAGCACAATGGGGCACAATTCCTAATTAGGGCCTCTGGGTATTACTGCAAGAGATGATGCTATCTGTTTTTATACAGGAGTTGCCCTTTGTTTAAAATCAAATGATAGAAAACTGAGCCTTTGGCTTCAAGTTTTTTCCAGCCAGTAGGTGGCAATAGGAGGCAAAAATCAGATTTCTGGTTAAAAGCTATTTTAAACCTCTTTAACCCAAGTGGGAATACATTGCCATACTCCCAGCTAAATTATCATTTGAAAGGGCTTCACCAAGTAATGTAAGCCAAAATGTATACTTTTATCTTTTAAAAAGAGTTTTTTTACAAAATGTAATATACATAAAAATGCTTTTAGGCTATTTTTAAAAATTCTGTGCAACCAGCTAGTTGTCAATTTAAATATCTCCCTGCTGCATGGGTACCCCCACCCCCTTCAACAGCTGATTGAAATGCACCTAGTAAACAAAGCATAAGTGGTGACATTTAACATTTGTTCACTTCTATTCGGTTAAGAATCTATATAGTTAGGCAACTAAAGGGGAAAAGAATAGTTCTATCCCTTTAATAATGGAGGAGGACAATTTTAAAGGGCACAGATGGCAATTGGGTACTATGAGAGGCCTTGCTACATGAGAAAGGGTTTGCTAGTACAGGTAAGCTAGTCACTCCCCCTAGTGGAAATGCAGCTTATATCAGCAAAAGATTCCTCAAAAGGAATAAGCTAGAGTAGAACATCAGAGTTACAAACACCTTAGTTACAAACTGGCCTGTCAACCGCACACCTCATTTGGAACTGGAAGGATGCAATCAGGCAGCAGCAGAGATTTTTTTTAAAAAAAAGAATACAGCACAGTACCCTGTTAAACGTAAACTACTAAAAAAGGAAAGCTTAAAAAAAAAAAAAAAAAGGATTTGACACAGTAAAAAAACCTGTTTCTGTGCTTTTTTTATTTAAATTAAGATGGTTAAAATCTGCGTTTTTCTTCAAAGTTAATGTTCCGTTGTACACTTTTGAAAGAACGACCATCATGTTTTGTTCAGAGTTACGAACAATCTCTATTTTCGAGGTGTTCGTAACTCTGAGGTTCTACTATAGATTGGCAAAAGGACTCTCTTTTCTGTCATAGCTATTAGATTAGGAATGTGACTTTTCTCCCCCTACTTCTAACTGACAAATCTATGCCTGTAAAACTTTCTAATGCAGATCAAAGCTAACTGCCATCTGTGCCTTTGCAAATATCTCCCTAAAACCATAAATTCTGATCAGCTGTTCAATACAACAGCCAGCAAGCCCCCTTCTTCTCCATGCAGTGGGTCACTGATAGGGACTTACAGCTTGATCCTGCCCTGTTGAAGTCATGGCCATCAATAGGAGTGAGATCAGACCCAGAATGCAACACAGATGGGTCTTCAAGGTGCCCACAATTTGTCACTCTCCAGTCAATTGTGTATCATTCAGAAAAAGTAATCAAAAACATAGTGCATTGAAGGTTTTATTAAAGATAGAACCCAGGTTCTTTCATAACAAAAAGCTGGATAGTTTTTTTTTGTTTTTTTTGTTTTTTTAGAAAAAAGTGTGCCTTTTCCAGTACAGCCTGAAACACAGTCAGAGCTTGTATGAAAAGTGATGTTGTACCCAAACTTGTGAAGAAGTTAGAAAACCTTTTCTGTGCATTGTATTGCAATAATTGATGTGGGTAATGCCCTCCCTGTACATTGAATGCCCAGCCACATACTTACTATGGAATGCTCAACTGTGGAGGGGAGGAAAGCAGGGACTTATATGGATTGCTGTAGACTCATGTGCCACATGATGCTTGACACAACTGAGATCGCAAAGCAGTAGAGGAAGGAAAACCAAGCAAGGGAAAAATGTTCTTAAACTAGAGTTACGATGGAAGGTATGTGCCAGTAAAATAAGGTTTTAAATGCCTTTCAAGAACACTAGCTTTCAAACTAAAATGTTAGAAACCCAGGAAATTCGTAGTAATAAGAATTATTTTTAGTATTATTATTCCTAGTCACATAATGGTCCAAACATGAAAAAGTAGTTCAGCAAAAAGTTTCAAGATAACAGCACTGAGGCTCCGAATGAACTCATTTAATTTTTTCAGTTTGGGTTTTTTCCCCCAATACTTGTAAAAAGAAACCCTTTCAAATGGAAAAAAATCAAAACAGCTATCAACATTTTAAACTGTATCTAATGTATTTACTCACTTTTAAAACAAGCCTTTTGAATGAAAATTTTAAAAAATCATGGAAAAACTGGGAGTGGGGCATGTCTAGCCCTCATGATTGTGGAGAAAAGCTTGAAAACGTGACTCCAAGAGATCAAAAACTAGAAGGCAAATAAAAAGAAACCAAAACTTATTTGTTTTAAAAATTTCATGTGTAAGCAGTGTCAGGAATGAGATATATTCTGACATCTGGTGGCGAACTATGGGAATCGCAGTGAGCTGTGCAAAATAATTCTGGGGCTGATCAATTTGCATGGACACACCCACTGCGCCTAGCCTGAGCCCACAGCAGCCCACATGGCCACTTCGGCTGATGAGGGAGCCCCAGTTTCTATGTTATTGGGGCAGGAATGATAAAGTGATGTTACTGTGATTATGTGAATGAAGGACTATGGACATGTACTTGGCCCTTGTTATGATGGAGGGACTCGCCATCATCTAGGTAGCACTCAGTGGGCAAGGGCCATGCGTTTTCAGAACACTGTGAGAGCGAGAGAGGTGGTGGAGAAGCACCTATACCTTTTGGTGAGGGCTCTGTCTGAGGGCCTCCCAGGCCTATTGCACCTGGCCTCTCTCCACTGTGGAATGTCAGAATTGAATTTTTGCTTCCATTAGGAGCCTCGTTTCAGGCTGCTGAGCTAGAAATTGCTTTGGGCTCACTGGTGCACCTGTACTAAGGCTCCCCTACTGTGAGCTGAAATCACCTAAGAGCTAAAGAAATCACTGAGCACTGTCTTAAGTAGGGGGGCCTGAGAAAAGTGCAGAGTGGCTGGTGCAGCAGAGCAGTCTGTGTATTGGCTAGCGGGACGGCTAGCGGAGTTGTTGGTGCTGCGGGCAGAGTGACTGGCGCGGAACAGCTGTCTGTTGACTAGCGGAGGCGTTGGTGCTGCGGGCAGATTGACTGGTGCGGCAGAGCTGTCTGTTGACTAGCGGAGGCGTTGGTGCTGCGGGCAGAGTGACTGGTGCGGCACAGCTGTCTGTGTGTCGGCTAGCCGAGCAGCTAGTGGATCAACGGGCAGAGCGGTTCGTGGGACAGCCAGCGGAGCGGAGCAGAGCCGATTGCGGTGAGAGCTGCAGCGGAACCTCACGGAGAGGCGGTGCAGTTGGCCTCGGACCACGTAAGGTGCCCCGTGCCCTACCCTCCAATTCCACCCAGGCTGGAGGTAAGACTCTGCCAATTGACTTTTGAACTCTGCACTGACCAAGAACAGAGACTCTTGGGCTGTTGGACTTTTGGGGCTATTGAGTGACTTTTGGGGTTGTGGAACTCAAGAGCCAAAGGGAAGGCCACGGCCTAGTTGCTGGGAGGGGGGCTTCTGGTTCATGATTTGGTTTATTAACCTTGTCTGTGGTGTTTCCCCAATATAATGCCACATTGTTTCTCCCTGTTATTAAAAGGCTTTGGTACACTCAGACTCTGCTTGCGAGAGGGGAAGTATTGTCTCTTACAGACGCCCAGAGGAGTGGTATATGGTTGTCCCAGGTCACTGGGTGGGGGCTCGAGCCGGTTTTTGTATTGTGCTATTGGAATGGAACCCCTGGATACTGAACCCAGCCCTTGTTGCTGCCAACTCTGATGGGCAGAAGGGTTACACATGCTTTTTGGAACATGGCCCTTTATTTTTGAACATTTGATTTGGCAACACAGAGACAATCAGAAGTAAAACTCAGTGCGGAAGACTTGCATATTGTGAAGCCATAACCCCAAAGGGTCATCAGGAAGCAAGAGGAAGATTGTTGTAATACTCTGAACTCCCCTTCCTTGCTGCTGTATTACTTCTGAGGTCACTTAAGAAAGTGACTTATGCAGTGGTAATAGAAGGAAGCATTGTGCAAGGTGATTTAACATCTGTGGCATTTCTAAACTCAACAGAATTTGGAAAGGCCAATGGCAATAATAACTTTCTAAAAAAATCAGTGTTGGTGTCTGCAAATAGTAATACTAATTACAGTGCTTATCATTTATGTAGCACTTTTCATTGGGATATCTCAAAGTTCTTCACAATCTTTAAAAATATTTGTCCTCATAACACTCCTGTGAGGTAGAACGGTGCTGCTAGTCCCATTGTACAGATAGCCCCTGTGTGTCAGATCTCTAACTGACTTGCCCAGGGACACACAGTAAGCTTGTGGAAAACTAAGGAATGAAATCCTAGTGCAGGGGTCACAAACTCGCGGCCTGCAGGCCATCTTCAGCCCGCAAATCTTCCCAGTGTGGCCCACAGGACTCCAGCAGTTTTGGGGCTGGGTCTCTCCCTTAGCCCCACCTGCCGCCCCCAGCACTCCCCTTCCCCCCCCCCCCCAACCCCGCCACAGCCATTTAAAATGGCTTGGGGCCCCAGCAGCTCAGTGGAGCTGAGTGATATCTGCCTGCTTGCTCCACGTATTTGCCAGCCTTTCCTGTGGCCCCAGGGTGGGGCAGGGCTGTGCCTCCCCATGTGGCCCCACCCCAAGTGCTCCTGCAGCCAATGGGAAGCTGCGGGGGTCATGCCTGGGGGCAGCAGCACATGGAGACCCCTTGGCCCGCCCTGCCTTGGAGCCTGAGGTAAGTGCTGCACCCCTGTCCCCCTCCTAGAGCCTGGACCCCCACCCCATTGCTACGCCCAAACTCCATCCCAGAGCCTGTGGGTCCCCAGTATACGTCATTTAGGTGTCCGTGGCCCTTTTCAAGAGCACAACCCCAATGTATACCAGGGACCCCCTGTATTCTTAACTTCATCACTCTGGGGAGTGGGATTTTCACATGCCAGAGTGATGTAGCTTGTTTGTGTAGACCCGGCCAATGTAAATAACTTGGAACTATTTCACTCCTCCCATACAAATGTGGAAGGCAGGCCACAAACTGACTGTGAATGAGGCTACACTTTGGTGCCACATCTTGGGTGGCATTGGGAGATGCCACCCTTTTACTCCTTCCCCCAACCAAGTCACTGAGCTCAAGGGCACATATTCAAGTCCCACCAAAGTCCAGTATAGCTCAGCGAACACGCTCCGTCATGTTCTGAACAATCTATTCTGAGCCATGTCTCATTTATAGTGACATCTGATTGGCAAGTATTTTGTGTGCAAAACTTGGAAGAGCACCACTTCCTTTCCTCCCTCTCCTCGCCCCATTTGACCCCTGCCCTGTACAGTGGGGCTGCTCCATTTTGGCACCCAGAGATGGGGTTAAAAGAGTGACTCAGCAGTAGTGCTGGCAGAAAACAACAGGAATGTCACAAGAAGAAAATACTTCTAAATGTTGTAGTCAGTGGCCAAGTGAACCTGCATTAAGGAGCAATATTGACCCTAAATGTGAATCTTTTTTTGGAATGTTAGCTTTAACTTTTAGTTTCCTGTCCCACGTTTGCAGTTCTTGTTACAAAATTTATATTCCTGTAAGTTTCCTGTTACCTCAACACTAAATTGCCTAGCATCTAATGTTTACTCTCTGAGAACTCCAAGACCTATATTATAATGTCTACAGCATAGGGAGAAGAATTAGGGTTGTACAGGAAACCTAGCTGCCTGGTGTTTGTCTTTGCCACATTCATAGCTGTATTTGGGTGGGGAGGAGCTAAGATTTTTCTGTGTAAAGAACATGTAGGCCAGCAATAAATTACTATAATGTGGGAACAGGGAGGAATGGGATTATGACTCAGAGGAGCGTGTGCCTATCTGGGTGTCCCGCAGGGTGGACCAGCGGACCCACCTATTCCTAAAGCCCCAGTTCAGTGCAATGATTGAATTCTCTCCATTGTTACCTTCGGGGTTCCAGGAACTGACTGAGGGTGGGAATGATGAGTTCAAGGTAGCCAACCTGGCTTTTGGGAATAAACTGAGGGAGGGGAAGCAAAGTAAACAAAAGCTGGAGACGTGAGCCCTGGCAGGGAGATGGGAGTCACCCTCTCAGCCTGGCTCAGCGTGTGGCAGTAAATGGAAGGAAATGAAAGGTGGAAATCCTACAAGGAGAAGAACGGCTTGGCGTAACCTTTCCCACTGCACGAGAATATCAGCTTGCAACTAGTGTGTTGCTGAGCTGCGTTTTAATCAGGTACCTTTGGGAGCATTTGCTTCTCTGTTTCCTCAACAGACCATTTGCTATAATGATACAAAATGCCTGGGGACCAGGAAGGAAATACTGGTTTCTGCAAACACTTCCAAATGATACATGTCTTAGGACAGAGCCTGATCCAAAGCCCACTGAAGTTAATACTGAAAGGGGCAACCAACACCATTCTCTAAGTGGGAGGGTATGTGGGGAGCAGAAAAAACCCAGCAGCTCCAGATTTCAACAAGCCTTGGATCAGATGCTTGAACTGGGAGCTTTTCACAGCCAGGACCGAACCATCCCGAGTGTCTCGGCACAAGCTAGCATATTACGGGTGCTACTGGGATACAAGTCCTAAATAACAAGGAATCATTTTGATTCCTTGAAAAAAAGAGAATAGAACGATGGATGTCATTCGACAGCATCACCAAGCTTACCTTCAAATTCAGCCAGCAGTAGAATAAAAAGGAAACAAAATAAAATATTTTGAAGTAAATTAATATTCCATCCTCCACACTCTGCTGCCCCAAAGGAACATTTGTAAGATTCATAGGATACAAACAGATTCTGATCCTTTTACTCATTCTGACAAGCACCTTCCTCTAGGAGCTCAATGAGTAAGAAATTATTCAAGGTGAGGGACAGTGTCAGATTGTGGCTTGTAGGAAAGGCCATATCCTGAGAAGTACTGAGCATTCTTAACTCTGACTAATTTCAATTCAACTGAGGGCACAAACGACCTTCCAGAAGCAACTGGCAGGATCCAGGGGAATTATTTCATAGAACTAAGATGACTTGCTTAGAAATACAGTATGAATTAATGGAAGAACAAAATTCAGACCATTTGCTGAGAAATCCAAAATTCCCTCTGTAGAGTTTCTTAACAAGCTTTATTTAATTTGGATGTGAACTGAGGTCTTTTTCATTACCCCTTGATTACCCTTTGCAGCATGAGTTATCTGTGTTGCTCTAAAGAAATATAAGGATCATCTACAAAGCTCCTTCTCTGCAAGTCTCTGTCGACAGCTCACTTCTTCCATCCTGACTACAGTACTCCTAACCCAAAACATTAAAAAAATATAGGGGTCAACCCCCACCTCAAAATCATTGGCTTAGTTTAAAAATCATGACTTTTTATAAAGTAATTAATTTGGGGTATCTTTATTTGCTGTCTGGTTTTTGAAGTTCTAGTGTCCATTCAGGTCACAGTTTTAAGCTTTTCTCCACATGAGAAGAGGACAGACCCTTACATCTGCCTGTAAACGAAAACTGAGAGTTTAATATATTCACTTGATTCCAGGAGCTGGGGCTTTAAGAAACTATCACAAGTCTGCAGCAGCAAAAGTAATAGTGATTGTAGTCTGACTTTCAGACCACAATGACTGCAGCAAAAGACGGTTTACCCTGGGAAGCATAAATCCTAAACTAATAACGGTGAAGAACAGTATTGTTTTGTTGATCCCCCATAAAGGGGAAGATTCTTTACGTGGTTTGGCTGGAGATCTAAACCCCAAGCACTGTCTACCAGTGATGGAAACTGAGCCAGCCACACTGCTTTGGAATGCCTCGGAGCACTATGATGCTATTACAGTCACAATGAGAGCAGCTGGCATCCTAGTGATTCATTAGAGGACATCAGACAGGTCACAGTTCATCAGGAGTTGATGAAATCTGGCCTCCAGAACAAAAATGCCAACTCACAATTATAGCTGTAAGCCGAGAAGTCAAGGAAACAATTAATCCGAATGGCTGTGGTGTTGCAAGTGCTTGCAGGGGCTCATCGTGCACGACAGTGTTCTGCTTTTACTACCACATCGGGTGACTCAAGATTCACTGCAATGGGACTCCCTGGCAGCAGACTCAGTCCAGTTATAGCTGAAAAATCCCTTTGGTATCCTAGCATAAACCACCCCAGGCTGTGAATACGTGAACATAAGAACGGCCAGACTGGGACAGACCGAAGTTCCACCTAGCCCAGTATCCTGTCTTCCAACAGTGGCCAATGCCAGGTGCTTCAGAGGGAATGAACACAACAGGTAATCATCAGGTGATCCATCCCCTGTCGCCCATTCCCAGCTTCTGGCAAACAGAGGCTAGGGACACCAACCCTGCCCATCCTGGCTAACAGCCGTTGATGAATCTATCCTCCATGAACTTATCTAGTTCTTTTTTAAACCTTGTTATAGTCTTGGCCTTCACAACATCCTCTGGGCAAGGAGTTCCACAGGTTGACTGTGCATTGTGTGAAGAAATACTCCCCTTTGTTTTAAACCTGATGCCTATTAATTTCATTTGGTGACCCCTCGTTCTTGTGCTCAGTTTACTGACATTTCAGTGTGCACACATCTTTGGAAGTGGGAGGAGTCTACCCAGAGAGCCCGAAAGGCAGGCAAAAAGTACCATAGTCTCCTTCAGCAACACCTAAGTAGTATCTGCCTTAACGCTGAATCTCAGGCTACCCTGAGTGTTATACTCTTAATACTATTAACACTGAAAAAGCAATCTGGTTTGGGGAATGCTTACGTGAGTAGATTTCACTCTGACCCGGCATCACATCAAGATCATGTAATCTTATGCAGCTCTCTGTTCCACCTCTCCTGCTACTTACTATCCTCATGCCCCTAGTACACATGCATACAGGACCTCATGCAAAGTCCATCAAAGTTGATGGAAGGACTCCCAGTGGCTTCAGCGAGCTTTGGATTGAGGCCATAAATGTAGAAGGATACACAAACCCCTCAAATCTAGCCCAGTTAAAACAAGTCATGGCTAGGGTTGCCAGTTTTGTTTGGACATTTTCCTGGAGGCTTCATCACATGACCGTTTTAAATTAAAGATTAACCTTTAATTCCTGGAGAGTCCAGCACAATCCTGGAGGGTTGGCCAGCCCTAGTCACAGCTTCATGAATCAGCAACATTAGGAGTTTTTTGCTTGAAATCTTGATTAATTAGGAAAAAATTTTGTTTGGATGGCTCTAACACTCAAAAAAGTAAACTTTGTCATGTGTCTGTTTGTTGAGTGCATTGTAATGTAAGCACAAAATTGTTTTCTATTTAATGTCCGGTGGCAGTGTCTAACCATATCTGAAGAGTCACACAAATATTTACACATGAGCACTACAACGTACCAAGGTTGTTAGTCGAAAAGGCTTCAATAGGAGAAAATGGATAGTTGACAGAACAATCAGGCCTTCATGTTTCAGAGGATCGTGCTGTGCTACAGTTTCAGTGTAATGGCACTTGTATTCCCTCTCTGTGGTCCCTTGATGGCACACACTTCAAGGTTTCTGGCTCTCAGTCATCTCTCCTGACTGGATACCCATGACTTATTCCCTTTGGACTGGGGTTTCAAAGGCGGCACAATTCCCTGCCTTGTACTGTGATATGCCCAGCAAGCCAGATTGCCTAAAAAGGCTAGTGCCTGTGCATTGCTTTTTCTCCTAAGGCTATGACTTGTGTATTGCCCGCAGCTATAAGTTATCCCACAGCTCCTTCTAAGCAAGCACTTTTATTCTTAAAGTAAAAGCATTGGAGAGAGCATATTAAAAACAAAAGAACCTACATCCATGCTAATAAGGCCATCCCCCAACTCCAGCCTAGTGCTTTGGTAGGTTTTAGCCCTATAAAACCCACAACTGGGTTTTCCCCATGGTTACAAGTTCCTCTCCATCTTAGCTATGGAACCAAAACCCAGACTGGACAGGTCAGCCACTCCTTTATGCAGCTTGGGCCATTGATCTTGGCCTTCTGCTCCTTCTGCATTCAGTAGACACTGACCATCTCCTCAGGGTATAGCTTCAAAAGGCTGGGCTTTTGTTTACCTGGAGTTGAGGAATTTTCATTAACTTCTCCCCAGTGACTCCTTGGGAAATCCACTTAACACTTACTGTCCCTGAAGTCCCTACTTGTCTGGCACATTTTCAGAGTAGTCTTTTGAATGTCCAGGTCTCACATCTCCCCTGTAGAGATGTGACTTACCAGTCTGGTCTTCCAAAGATATTGGAAGTACATTAAGGTCTTCCAAGGATATTATAGTAAATTGCCATACCTGTCACAGCAAGCACAAGTATCACAGCTACTGTTTCATTATTTCTAACAACATACACAAATGACAATGGGCAAATTAGTTTTCAACATTATTTCTGAATCCAGAAATAATGGATATACTGCAGTTAATAGTAGTGCTATTTGTTTGAGTAAAGAGACGTTCTCTAGTAGTTTCTTTTGGTCATTATCTGAGATACTACTTGATAGAATGATAGGAAGATGAAGCTAGACAAATTCAGACTAGAAATAAGGTGCATTTTTTTCCTTTACACTGAGGGTAATTAATCATTGGAAACATTTACCATGGGTCATGGTGGATTCTCCATCCCTAGCAATTTTTAAATCAAGATTGGTTGTTTTTCTAAACATATGCTCTAGTTCAAACATCAATCAATTCAGGGAAATCCTACAGTCTGTGTTAGACTGATGGTTTAGATGATTACAAAGGTCACTTCTGCCCTTCTAATCTACATACAATGCAATGAATGTAGAGAAAATAAAAATGTTAACAAAAGAAGTTTTAAGCTGGACTAATTCCACATAGAGACAATGTTCATGAACAGTTAATTAGCAGAGGTGGTTGAAAAATATGGAACATTTTAGTTACAAAAAGTCAATTTTTGGGGGGGAGGGAAGGTAATTAAAATTTTAATGAGCTTTTAATTAGGTCAATAAGCTGTATAGGTGGGTGGGGGTGGCGGGAAATTTTGGGAAAGAATTTTCAAAAATTTTCATGAAAAACTTTTGTCAACATTTTGAATTGTCAAAATATGCTGATCAGTGCTATTAACTAGCTTCTTTATTACTACAGTCATTAGTTTTAACATCCCTACATGCTATATGTTTTATCCCAGGAGCTATCAACTCTATGAGCAGTTTTTTTTAATCACAGTAGCACCCTCTGCTGCATGTTTCTAAAATAATAGGGTACTGTTACAGCTTCCTATCCATTTGAGAGGATACATGATCCAGCTGCTAGGACAGTAACCCAGGAGTAGGGAAAGCTGGCTTCACGTTTTTGCACCTCCTGTGTGACTTTAGGCAAGTCTCTTAGGGCTCTCCTACACGGTGCTACAGATGTGAAAGGGAGGGAGATGCTATTATTTCCATTGACAATGGGGGCACAGAAAGTCTAGGGTTTGTCTACATGACAAAAACAAGATGGCTGTGATTTCTTAAGCACTCAAACGGGCTGAGTTCATGTTGATGTAGTCCCATTTCAAACAGGGCTATATTAATGTAGACTTGCCAACAAGTCTACACAGGACAGTTCTCTGATTCAGAAATCACACATCCCTAGATTTCACAGGGGTGTAGTGACAATAAAGGCATTAAAGATTGTGAGGGGCTCAGAGACTCTGATAATGGGGACCATATAAGTACCTTAGATAGATTTATCAAAATGATTGCAGCTGCCACTTCAAAGTAGCAAACTAATTAAAAAAGGAATAAACTTCAACTGCTTTTGAGCTGTTTTAATAGCTATTAATTTACTCAAGTCTTCCATTGGAATAATGCCAGTTTATGCTTGTTAGGGATCTGGCTTCAGAATTTTTTTTTTTTTTAAAACGAATAACATTTTACAAGGAGAATTTCAGTGTTATGTAACTCATTCTCATGAAAACCGCAATAGTGAAGACAGTAAAGATGCTAGATCAGGCTTCCATGGCAATGCAAGCAAAGTAGACTATTCTTAAAGGCATAAGATGAAATTCTGTCCTGACTGATAGCCCCTGCAGGCCCATTGAAGTCGGTGGGGTTCCGTGGGAATAAATGAGGGCAGGCTTCTGTCCCATGTGTTCATGTCTATTAATCATGTTCAAAGAGAGCTCCTAACACAATGGGGGCTCTGACCTGCCTGGCCTTTAGGCACTACAGCAGTATAAATGTTTAGTATTATTAATAAACTACTGGGCCCAACCCCAACAAAAGTTTTTCACCAAGAGAATTTTCTCCATGGCCTTTCAGTCCCACATTTTATTTAGGGTTTCTGCAGTATAAGAGGAAAAGTAATTATTTTTTTACATGTTGTAACTTTCTCTTGACCCAACAAATGTAACATGAAGGAACCCAAATAATCATGTTTACTAACTATATACAACTCACAAGGTTAAGCTACAAATACAGCGTTGCACTGGCTGGGTTCTGGTGGCTTCTGAGACATAAAGATGACAGAGCTGCTAGAAAGTTCAGGAATTATTTAAATCAGTGATTTTCAACCTTTTTCCATTTGCAGGTCCTTAAAAAAAAAAAAAATCAGTTGGAGGTGTGGACTCCTTTGGAACTCTTAGGCATAGTCTGTGGCCCCCCAGGGGTCTGCCACTGATTTAAAAGGAGACTACTTGATTCCTATGCACTACATATCTACCCATTGTATTGAGCATCTGTGTCCTGTTGAGCTGGGTGCTGTACAAACACCATATTGTCAATGCTAAAAGTTCAAAAATCAGAGTCAGACCCCCAAAATATCATGAGATTGCCCCCCAAGCATGAGAGCTCTGTGAAAAATTATATTGTAGTTTGTGGTCTTTTGGTTTTTGAACTCCCCTTGCCCAACTTTGTGGGCTTCTTTACATTACCCACTGGATTGATAGGCAATGATCGATCCAGAGGGGGTCAATGTATCGTATCTAATCTAGATGTGATAAATCGACGGCCGAGTGCTCTCACATCGACTCCGGTACTCGACTGGAGCGAAAGGCATATACCATAGTTTACAAATCTGGGGAGAACAAATTTTGGGGGGGGAAGAGCTGTTTATCTCCATCCTGGCTATGCCCCCAAACAACCCCTTGCTCTCCTATTGCACCTCATACATAGTAATCAATGGCAAACAAACACTCTTGATTGTTTTTTAACAGGCTCTTATCACTGGTCAAAAACATTGAAATTTGAAATGTTGACAAAATTTTTCTTTGAAATGTGTAATTTTGATTTAACCAAAAATCAGAGAACATTTCCAACTAAGTGTTCCTCCTGTTTCTTTACTAGTTCTATTGGAATGGGACCATTAGCTCACAGGGCTGCGTTCTAAGCTGTAGTATAGATCTGACCAGATGTGAAAAGACCCTTTAGAGCAGTCTCAACAATACCAGGCTCAGAGACAGTGTGGCACAGGGTCAGGACATTTAAACACACCACTGGATGAAAATTAAGATGTTCTGTTCTATAGTTTCCTTTAGTTTAAAGCTGTAAACTGTGGTCTGATCAGCCAAAATTGCTATTAATCAAAGAGGCTGAAATTCGCTATCAAAACTTATTGGCAAAACACCGCCAAAACTATTAATGTTATACACGTTTCTCTGAAAATGTATGCATATGGATTCTGATGCTGAGCAATATCTGTGACATGCTGATCACCCTTTACTTCATAGACTTCGTGGGCTGAGAATGATCAGCTCCTCTCAGGGTCAGATCCCAGGGATTACGTATTTGGGGGAAGAGTATCCTATAAGGAAGAGCAATCAGTGTGAAGCTTAATCTGCCAGCAGAGAAATTCCATCTGTAAACACTCCAATATAGTCAGATTTATTTCAGCTCTTTCCCTGGTGTGCTGAGTGGTGAAAGTGGTAAGGCTATCAGTGGTATCTATGAACCTGTCATTCAGTGCAAGTGAAGAGAAAAATGTTACTGCTAACATATGGCAGAAGATAGTCTGGTATAAGCCAGAAAATGCTGCAGTCGTTGCAGAACCATTGTATTAGGGAAGGATCAGCTGGCCTGAAAAATATCAGAACCATCCTGAACTAAAGCTTGTAAATTTGGGGGCTGTGAAACCAAACTTTTGTAAAGACTGATATTTGTTTAGACAGAGGACTGTCCCCCAGCAAATGTCAGAACTCAAGCAGTTCTGTTGAGCTCAATGCTAAATATGCATCTGGAGCCACAGGTAAAATTTGGCACTCAATTTCAGCACGCCTTGTCCCTTTGTGATGCAATAAGCAACTCCATTTGGATTTTCAAAAGCACTCCGTGTTGGCTTGTCTCTGCTTCCCTTGAAATTCTTTGTAAAACTTCCATGGCACAGTCCTGGTATCTGCAAGTCAGGGGTGTAATTTAAACATCTATTTGTCAAGGGCTTGATCCTGAAAGTGATTAGCAAGGATCAGGCATTAAAGAGCTGTCAAGTATGCTGAGTCTGGTGCTTACTTGTTCTCTATCTAATCAGTTTGGCCAGCAAGCCTGTGGCTCTGCTATTTGTGGCAGTAACGTTAGAGTAATAGGAACCCAAATGCAGGGATTCCCTCAGGCACCTGGGGAGGGGAGAAGGCGGTTGTCCAGTGACTCAGAAGGGCATCTGCTTGCCAAGGCTACTCCTGGAGTGGTAGATCTTATACACCACCCCTTGCTCAGGCCTTGTCTACACTACAATGGAAAGCCAATCTAAGCTACACGATTTGAGTTACGTTAATAGTGTAACTCAAGTCGACCTAGCTTAGATCTACTTACCACGGGGTCCACATTGTGCGATGTCAACAGGAGACGCTCTCCTGTTGACTCCCCTTACTTTTTCTTTTTCTGGTGGAGTACAGGAGTCAACGAGAGAGCAACTGGCAGTCGATTTAGCAGGTCTTCTGACAGCCAATGCATTGATCACCACCGGTCAATCCCCCCGGTAAGTGTAGACAAGCCCTCAGCTGTCTGCCCAAAGACAGAGCTCCTCTTTGGTCACTTCCCCTGGGAATTATGGGTTTAGCATTTTATTGAAAAAAAATGTGGAGGCAAAACCAGAAACATTCTTTTCCTTCTTTGCAAACCCAAGGATGTCTCTGTCAGGTTTTCCCAAGGTCAGAGTATTTTCCAAGAGCTTTCAACCAGGGGCCAAGCTAGATATGGAGTGGCAGCCTTCCTCCTGAACCCTCTGGCTTTTATTTGAACTCTTATCACGCCATTCTGTGTTTCCTAGGCTGGATGTAGTCTGAAGTATATAGGGATTGCCCCTGAAGAAATGAGAGACCTGTCACAGTCCAGCTGGTAAGCATTGCTTTAGCTTTATTTCCTGTGTCATCAAAGCAGGCTGAATCCAACATAAACAAGGGAGTTATCTAGAGCAAACATTATTCAGTGTAGGCTTCATAATACAATCATACACAAACAGAAAGTCAAGACGAAGCCAAAGGTAAGTATGGTTCATGTTAGATGGCCCCTTCTTATGACAGCATTGTTTTATAAGGCACAAAGTTCAACTGGAAGTCATATTTAAGGGAACAAAAAGTGTCCTGTGGTGTTTTCATCCCTTAAGTGTGGATGCCAGGACAGCTGCAGGATTCAGCTGGAGGTGAAGAGAACAGTACCCCCAAAATATCAGATCTCATTTACAAAGGGAAAATAAGGGCTTTATCCATGCAAAGACTCCCATTAGTTACATCGGTCTTTGTTTGCACCCAGTCTTTGGTTTCTAGCTCTTTCTCATTATGAATCAGCACCCCCAGGCTGTGAAATCTGCTGCTGAAGCTTCTCTTTTCCTATTAGAGGCCTTTGCGCTGTTATGGCGGGTGGAGCTGGCAGGGCTCTTGGGTCCCAGTTCAGCAAAGTACTTAAGTACATGCATAACTTTAAGAATGTGAATTGTCCTATTGACTTCATTGGGATGACTTGTGCTTAACGTTATGAATGTGCTTAAGTCCTTTGCTGGATCAGGGACTGCAATGCAGGGGGTGTGGCTGGTGAACAACCAGCCATCTGGAATCTGCTAAGCAGAAAATTAACTACTATTCCCATGGTCAACCTTCCTCTTTGACCTCAGGCCCTCCAATGTGGTGGAGCAGATCCAGGCCTCTCGTCAAGCCAGACATCTGGAAAAGGCCTGATCCCAGACATGACCCTTCTTGCTTGGGGGAGGCATGGGTGGAGAGGAGGGCTGCAGAGCCACATGGCAAGCAGGAGTTGGCTGGAGGGACTGCATGGCAGGCTGGGAATAGAGCAGGGAATCAGGCTGCAGGGAAGCAGAGCAGCCACATGTGGAGCAGGCTGTGAGGGGCAGGCCCTGCAGCAAGACACAGATGTGTGCAGCAGAGAATGAGCAGGGGCCCTGCCACCAGAGCGCTGAGCAGAGAGAGACCTGAGGGAAACGCTTGAGACACAGAGCCAGGAGCTAGCTCAGGCTCATATGCCTTCTAGGGACGGGAGCTGGTGAAAGGCTGAGCACTGAGGGTTAGCCTGGGAAGTGGGCAGTGAGCTCTGGCCAGGTTTTGGACCCAAGAGAAGAGGCACTGTCCTTGTAAATGGACAATCAGGGGCTGCACAGCGAGCAGAGGCCAGGTTGGAAATGCTGCAATAGCAGCTGGGGGACAACGCATCCAGTGGGACACACTGATCCTCTCGCGGAAGCCTGCAGGTTACTGTGACATACTAGGGTACAGTATAGACCAGTGGAGGGCTGTGTCATCCCTGCCCTGAAACCTTGGGCACCTTACAATGCCTTACTGAAGTAGCTCCCATCTGGGCCGCTCACAAACCGCCTTCCAGCATGCAAGCCACACCCTGGCTATCTGTGTGTAACTGCAGCCTGCCAGATACACGTGGGTTACACTCTGGCTCTCCCAGCAGAATAACCAGTGCTGGGTGACCCCAAAACACTCCTAGTCCCAGATATTCCCCCAGAAAAGTATGTCCTGTACTGCCCAGCCCTCTCCTGGATAGCACAAATATTTTAAATCCATTATTTCTTTAAGGGAATAATATGCCAGATTATTCTCTCAAACAGTTATTCAGACATGTCAGTTTAAACAAACTGGATTGTGTAAAAGAGTAAAACAAGCTTATTAACTACAAAGAGATTTTAAGTGAGCACAAGTCATGAGGCATAAAAGTCAGAAATGGTTACAAGAAAAATAAAGATAAGATGTTCATTAAAGTCAAACTTAAACTGGGTCAGACTCAAGCAAAGTTTCTCACCACAGCAGATTACTGACCAAACTCTCAGGTCAAGTCCCCTCCTCCTGAGTTCAACCTGCGCTTTCTTTGTCTCTTCAGGTGCAGTGAATACAATGGGCAGAGACAAAGAGAGGGGTCCTTTGGGGTGTTTGTCCTATCCCTCCTTTTAATACTTTCACTGCCACTCTTGAAAAACATTTCCCGCTGAGAACTAAGAGTCTGTGTGGAAGGATGTTCCCTGCAGTTTTGCTTCACCTGTTTGACCATCCTTTGTCTTTCCTTCCTGCTCGATGATTCTGTTTCCTGCTTAAATGCAAATGAAGCAGAGCTCACATTCCTTTGTTTAGAACAGATTTGTCTGCCAAATGCTGGGGTTGGAACATGTGTAAATAATGCCATGTAGGGGAGTATTATCACTTAATTTACAAAGTTGCCACACATAGTTTTCCAGGACAACACTGATCAGCAAATTATGAGTTTTCAAATGGCATACTTACAAGGCATACTCTATATAAAGATTATTACAGTAGTGCATAAGATATGAATACAGGGGTGTATTCTGTCACAATTACCCAATAGTCTCCAACAGAGGAGTGGACTGAAGAGGGCACCATAAGCATTAAGTTTGAGGGGCTTTAACCCCTATATTGGGCTGCCCATAAAGGCCAAGCTAGGAATGGTTATGTTTTACCTACATATGCTACTGTACTTGTTTGCAATCTTTTTCTTTCATGCCATACCTAGTATAACATCACTTTAGCCATATGAATGCTGATTGGGACCCATGGGGGCAATAGCCTATAGGACATGACAGCTAGCAACATTTACCTCTGAGCCATGGTATACCTGGTGCTTACAAAGTTAGTGTAGCATGGCCCTGAGCAGCCATGTTAATTACACAAGCAACTTAGCAGGAAATTAGAAAATCAGAGTCACAGAATGCTCCTAGTCCTTTCAATAACAAACCGCATTTTTCATTAGAAATTTCTTTGGAAGTTTGTAATACATTTCCTCAACTTGCTAAAAGAATCAGGCAGTTTTTCAACACAACTAACCAACCAACACAAACAACCCATTCTGAATTTTGTGTCTCCATACTTTATTGTGGCATTGAAGCGCAGCACGGGGGTGTTAGAAAGCTCAGTCTTTCACATTAGATGGACAACCCAGACAATTCTGATCACGAAAGCCTCTTTGAAACATTTTGCAAGATTAGGGATTGACAAACTTCCCAGTTGTTTGTCATATTCTCTCCATCTAAATTTCTCCTGAGGTTTCAGCCAGTTATGATAGTCTTCACTCTGGTCCTGAATTGCTTGCCTGCCATGTTTCATCCCAGCTGCATTTACCTATGCATAGTTGGCAAATCTGTTTCGTTAAGGCCTTAATTAAATAAATGTAAGATCACCATCACTTGTGCTATATCTTTCCTTTTTTCATTTCACTCTGCATGAGGATATATGCACTGTTTCTTTAAATCTGTAGCAGGTAACTGGACAGGAGGGAGTTTGTAGAAGATTCTAGACCAAAGCTCTGAAGTAAAGCAGAAAGAGAATAATTTTAGGAATCATATTGTTTAAACAAAGTTTCTTGTTCACTGTTAGAAGAAAGTGACTCCTTGGCTGTGACATTCAGTTTGGATAGTGAAAATAGATTACTCAGGGTCACTTTCTGGTTCCTATCCCCTAACACAATGAGGTTATTTAGTTTTTCAGCAGGGCTTAAGGAATGGTCAAGTAAAAAATTACCTCCTGTTTCCATTGACTCCTGGTTCACAAAAGAACTAAGGGCTGGATCCTCGGCTGCTGTAGATCAGCACAGAATTATTGTGACCAGGAAAGGAATGCCAGCTGAAATAGGGAAATGTCAAGTTAAAGAATTTAGATGTATTCAAGTCAGTGGGGCCTGAGGAAATTCATCCTAGGATATTTAAGGAACTAGCTGAAGCAACCTCAGAACCATTAGCAATTAGGGTAAGGTTCCAAATGATTGCAGAAGGGCAAACCTAGCAACTGTCGTTAAAAAGGGGAGCAAAGAGGAACTGGAGATTTATAGACTAGTCAGCCTAACTTCAATATCTGGAAAGATAGTGAAACAAATTATTAAACAATTAATTTATAAGTGCCTGGAGGATAATAGGGTTATAAGGAACAGCCAGCACGTATTTGTCAAGAACAAATCATGCCAAACCAACCTAATATCCAGGGTACTGAGCTAGTGGATGTGGGAGAGCTGTAGAGGTGATATATCGGGATGTCAGTAAGGCTTTTGACATAGTCTCACATAACATTTTCATAAGCAAACTAGGGAAATGTGGTCTAGATGAAATTACTATTAGGTGAGTGCACAACTGGTTAAAAGACCCTACTCAAAGAGTAGGTACCAACGGTTTACTGTGAAACTAGGTGAGGGTATTTAGTGATGTCCTGAATAGTACCAGATCCAGAACTGATCTTTCCAGTATTTTTATAAATGAATTTGGATAATGGAGTGGAGAGTACACTTATAAAATTTGCACATGAGACCAAGCTGGGAGAGGCTGCAAGTACTCCTGAGGACAGGATTAGAATTCAAATTGACCTTGATAAATTGACCCGAATTCAACAAGATGACATTCAATAAAGAAAAATGCAAAGTACTTCACTTAGGAAGGAAAAATCAAATGCACATACTTAAAATTGGAAATAAGGGGATATTACTGCTGAAAAGGATCTGGGGGTTACAGTGAGTCACAAATTGAATGTGAGCCAACACTATGATGCGGCTGCAAAAAAGGCAAATATCATTCTGGGTTGTATTAATAGGAGTGTTATTATAAGGCAGGGGGGTTAACTGTCCCCCTCTACTCAGCACTGGTGTGGCCTCAGCTGGGGTACTGTGTCCAGTTCTTAGGAAAAGATGTGGACAAATGGGCAAGCATCTAGAGGAGAGCAACAAAAATGCTAAAAGATTTAGAAAATCTGACCTATGAGGAAAGGTTAAAAAAAAACCCTAGGCATGTTTAGTCTTGAGGAAAGAAGATTGAGCGGGGAACTGCAAAGTCTTCAAATATGTTAAGGACTGTTATAAAGAGGATGGTGATCAGTTGCTCCCCATGCCCACTGAAAGTAGGACAAGAAGTGGTGGGCTTTATCTGCAGCAAGGGAGATTTCGGCTAGATATTAGGAGAAACTTTCTTATTCTAAGGGTAGTTAAATTCCAGAACAGGCTTCCAAGGAAGGTTTGTGGAATCCCCATCATTGGAGGTTTTTAAAAACAAGGTTCATCAAGGATGGTCTATGTTTACTTGGTCCTGCCACAGAGCGTTGGTGGGACTTGAGATCCCTTCCAGCCCTACGTTTCTATGACTCTGATTCTATTGACTTCAGTGGAGCTGCACTGATTAATACCTCCAGAGGCTCTGGCATATAAATTACTGGGTTTGCATTAATGTAAGACAAATATTTTTGTTCTGTACTAAGAAAATCTCCTGCCCCAGACACAGCAGTGTGATCTTGAGAGGACAAACCCTGAAAGATGATGGGGTGGAGAGCTGCTTGGATAAAGGGGTAGAAGAAGGTGGAGCCCTCGAGAGGTGTAACTGGGTGGATTTCTTATCTATGTGTTTCTTGTTTAGTGTTTCCTTCAATAGTTAAATGACTTTTTCCGTAGTTACATGCTGACTGTGTGCTTTTACACTCATTATAATAGCACAAATCCTTACTCACGATTCACTGGGCAATGTTGCTCGCTCTCAGATTTAAGTCAGTGTGAGTCTGATGCTCATTTCAACCGAAGCACAAATATGCAGCAGCTTCTGCAATACGTAGTCTAGACCAGCGTGCCCATGAGGGAATGTTAGCTTCTGGGGAAGCACTTGTACTGCTAAGTAATTGGATTGTAGGGAGAAGTGTTGCCAACTTTCTGATTTTATTGCAAATCAATATTTGGTGGTGGGGCTTTTTTAATGGCCCAGATCTTGGGGTCATGCGAATATGTGAGAACCTTAGTTTTCATTTAAAAAAAATTCTAGTCCTCATGGTTGTGGAGAAAGGCTTCCACATGTGACCCCTAACCTCTTGAGATCTCTTGTGTTTCTTCTTCTTGATCTACAGGGATATATATTTTGACTGTGTCGTTCTTAGCTTAGTAATAGAGGAGGTGGATCAAAAAGCATTCCAGAGAGTAGGAAGCAAAAAGCGGATGGCTTTGGAGCACCATTATTTCCCAAGCAAGTGCTTTTTTCAAAGCAACATTTTGATTTTGACTTTTATTGCTGACAGAAGCAAAATCCATGGTGACTGTGACACATGGTTATTACTGTGAATGCACACAAGGGTTCCTTGGAATACACCAAATTTAAGAATTCAGGCCAAAGTGCTGCCTCTTATGCATTCTTGATTTAGACATAAATCCCACCGTACTCAGTGTGCATTCAGGGATGTGTACATGAACCCAACTTGCTGTAGTTATTTGGGAGATTGTGTCCAAGCCATTGCCCCACCCCAGAAGCATACATGGGTAATAATTATCTACAGGAGGTGAACCCAAGACCTCTGTATGTAGAGGCGCGTGCCATGCTGTTGCTTGAACCTATGGGTCAGCACTTTTAGGTGGACAAAGCTCGCAGACTCCTAAAATCTCTTTTCAAGCTCCAGCCACTATAGGGAACAAAGTCTCACAAAGCTTACAAATTTGGGCTGGAGTTTCTGTCCACCTTAGGTACTTTTTGGACCTCATTGCCATAGCTTTTGAGCACCAGCCAATCTTTAAGGGGTTGGTCTTCACAAAGCCTCCAGGAGGCAAGAGACTGCTGTTATATCCCCATTTTACAGATGGGGAACTGAAGCACAGAGGAAGCTTTTGACAAATAAGGGAAATAAATTCAGGTCTCCGGACTCCTAAGCCAAAATTCTAATCACTGCTCCATCTTTTTCCTTAAAAAGACTCCTCGCCATACCTGCACATCCAGAGCATGACTGTCTGAGCTTCCCAGTATCTGACAAAGAAGATTTATTTGGATAGCTTTTCCTATTTAGGAAGCAGAGGAGCAAATGGATGTCATCTACAGCTGTCTTCCTCTTCAACTGTCTTCCATGGTCTGTTACGTGAGAGCTGGAGGAAGTTTGGGCCACCCCTCAGTTTTCCAGCTAGTGGGAGTCATGTGGGAAGCCAAGGGAAGGCTCCAAAAATAGCAGACTCCCCAGAAAAGAGAGAGATTGCACAGTATGAGTGAAGAGATAAGGATCATCCAAACTTTTCTGTCAAGGGAATTTTTGTGCATCTCCTATGCCATTTGGTGGGGGCTTAGTTCATGGCAACAGCAAATGTGCTGTGACCTCTCCTTTTCCTTATAAACAATGAAGACTCAAGAAGGAGGTTTAATAGAAAGAGTGAGAGGGAGAGAAGACAACAATGCAGTCAGATAGACTGTAAGAAAACCTTCTGCAAGGGCAGATAACCATTTATCTTTAAATAACGACTGTTTCATAGTGCCATTTTAATTTCAAAATTATTACAGAGGCACATGCCATATTGGAGAATGACATTGGTATGGGTCTGGATTGAAAGAATAGTGTATCAATGAGATGTAGATGAAATGCAGAGCACGTCCTTTGACTTTGGTACGGTCTGTTGTGTATCAGCAGGGAGTCTTTGATTCACATTTGCATTACAGAACAGATCATAGCTGAAACAGTCATAGCAATAGATACTGACTGCCTTGGTTCAGAAATGAATTCATTGCAGATCCCTGTGTCTGGGCAGAGTCCCACTGACTTCAGTGGAACTCCACATGGAACACAGAATTCTACCCATGCAGAGCTCACTGCAGGATCAGAGTGGAGATGTTGCTATTCTCTTCCAAGTGCCCAGATGTAATTGCCATACAAGTTCATGAAGCAGCAATAAAGATCTTTTGTTCTTTGTTTGTAGAGGGCCTAGCACAATGGGGTGTGGGGTTCATGACTGGAGCTCCTCAGTGCTATAATGATATGAATAAATAATAATCTAACCCTAAATACTGGAGCGGGGAAGGGGTGGGGCCTGTGGCAGAGCAGAGGTGGAGTGTGGGTGGAGCTTCGAGAGGAAGAGGTAGGACAGGGAGCTAGCCCCTTTCAAGAGAAGTTTCACCCACTGCCCATGCATCTAGTAACTCTTGTATTGAGCCTAGTAATTGTTTGACTAAAACACCTATTCCAGAAAGAAACCTAGTCTTGTTTTTGAAGTCTTCAGGAGCTAGAGAAGCAAACTACACCCTTTGCAAGTGTTCTCTCTCTGATGTGCTGTCCTAGGATGCTAAAACTTGTCTTGGGAGAATTCTCCCAGGCCCTGCTCACTGCCTGCAGGGTGCCAGAGGACACCAAGACTATCTCATCCCCCAAACACTTGCAGTATGGGGGTCAGCAGGGATAGCCTATCACCAAAAAAGAAAAGGGGGAAATTAATATCTTTTCAAAGAAGGAGAAAGTTTATTTAAGCACCTGAGAACCAACCCATAGTGGAAATAATTCTTGCTATTGTTCAGAAGTCATCATTATTATAGGATTACTGTAGTCCTTAGAAGTTCCAGCCAAGACTGGGGCCCCATTCAGCTAGGTGTTGTACATTTACACAGTAAGAGACAGTCCCTGTTCCAAAGAGTTTACAATCCAAATAGACAAGACAGACAAAGGAGGGTGGGGGGCGAAAAGGAGGATTACTATCCCCATTTTGCAGATAGAGAAACTGAGGCACTGCACGATTTATGTGCCTCACTCAGGAAGTCTGTGGCAGAGCCAGGAATTGAAATTGAATCAGCCTTAGCTATAGATCAGTCATTTTATGCTTTCTGGAAAATGTTTGATTTGAAATAAATCCAGAAAAGAAAACCATACATTACTGCATGTCACCTTGAGAAAAGTCCAATAACTCTCTTTTCTCCTTTTTTTAAGAAGAGCTCTTGACTCTTAAGTATTGTACTCCGTATGGCACAGAAAAAATATTTTGGTTTAGACAGTGTTTTATTTGCTTAAGATTCATAGTTCTATTCTTCAAGCTGCTCTGTTGGAATTCAACGAAGTCAGATGAGCTTCATTTTGTAAAGCCTATCTTCTGTTTACTCAAGGAAGTGGGGCTTCTCAACATTTCAATCACAGGAAGGCAGGAGCTATAGATTCTTTCAGTCATCGAAGGCTCCTTCGGCAGTGTTGTTTGTGGAAAGGTTAGACCCTCATGTCTGTTTTATTATTATGCTATTTGTAGTGCTCGCTATGGGCCCCCAAGATGCTCTTTATGTTTAAATAATATGAAGGAATAAATCTGTCCTGCCTCCCTCCACCAGGCGCAAACTGCAAATTCAAGCTTAGCATGCCAGAGCTAGCAAAGATAAGAAAAATATGCAATTGGAACTTCTTGGACCAAACTCAAGGCCACGTTTCTGCACTGAAAGGAACGTGTGGTGGGAAATTGCCGAAAAAAACAGTAAGAAAATATCAAGCAAGGCTTTGTTTGCGATTTTGAATTCAACCCAGGTCAGAAATGACGCTAAATCTTTACCATGTGATTGTTGTTTGGTGACCTATGTCCAATGCTTCTGTAGCCTAGTTTCCATGTAACAAAACCACCTTCCCAGTCAACACCCTGGGTGGTAGTCTCAGCAGAGAGGACAAAGTTTGAATGAGCATGGAAAATGAGCCATCTTCTCAGCTAGCAGAGGTGTGTTGGCAGGGGAAAGGAGGGGGAAACTTGCACTGCTGCTGCCCATGCTGTGCAACAGGAGAAGTACAGCTAAGAAAGGACTAGACCCCAGCATCTTTGACAAGCACTGGAAAGTAAGCACCAAAGAAACTCAGTTAAGGTGCAGTAGTGCTTGTTACATATTGCAGGCCAAATTCTGCCCTCAGTCTGCCGTGGAACCCCTAGGGGTGCAAAGGACTGTCATCTCATACACAACTTTCCCACTAAAACGAAAGACTCCATCTACTGAGCTCTGAGTCTCTGAGCGGTAGAAACCAGCCCATGTCATGAATGCCAAGGGACATGACAATCTCTGTGGTGACTCTCCTGGCCCATATCTTCTCCACATTCTCTCCAGGCATTAGTCATTCAGCTCATCTCCAGTTCAGACAGAGCAAGAGCCAGTGTGAATCATCATCCAAAAGTCCAAGAGAATCTTTCAGGTCCTGGAAGGTTCTATTCAATTTTTAATAGTTTTTCGTTTTCATGTTCCTCTGGATTCCATGGCCCTGGATGGGGTTTGGCACCAAAAGATAGGATTTTCTTATAGCACGTCTGAAAGACCTACCTTTATAGACCCAGCACTTCAGACAGTAGAGATGATGTTAGGGTTAGAGCTGATCAGAAAGGAGGAAAACTTTAAAAAAAAAGAAAACATGAATGTTTTCCCATTTTTTAAAAATTTGAAACTTTGAAATTTCAGATTTTGAAGCTAATAGGAAAATGGAATAGGATGGAAAGGGAATATTTTTTGAATCAGGAGCAACTGAGAATAGGGTTTCTGAAAAAATGAAAACTTCAGTTTTTCCTGATTTTTTTTTTGTTTTGTTTTGGATTTTGAAATTTCATCAAAATGGCAAAATTTCAAAAGTGTCAGTCACCGAGATGTTTGAATAAGCACCCAAACTTCTGTGAACTTCATGAAGACCTGAATCTTTCAAGGACCTCCACAATCATGAATACAGTTTACATTACCCAAATGGAAAATTATCTTAAATGGTTTTGTGTAGGTCTGGGCTTATTTTGATTAATCGCTTAGGGCCAGATTCAGATACCCTTATTCATGCTGAATAGCACCTTGCTTTGTGATTAGTTTCACTGAAGACAATGGCATCAGGGGTCTGCTGAATAGTAAACTCTGGCCTTTATGGTGCACTGATGCTATACTCAGTGCTTTACAGATGAATAAAGCACTGTCCCTGGTCCACAAGGCTTTTAATGGAGTTCAGAGACAGACAGAGGAAACAAATCAGACACAAATAGCAGACAGATGGCGTTTCGACAGGAGTTGGAGCTGGTGTCCGAATTTACGTCCTGCTTAAAAGGCTTCACATAAGCATTGTCTTTTTAGAAAGGCTTCGGAGGAGAAAAATGAGGCGGCTTGGCACATAAACAGAGGGAGACTTCCAAGTGTAGGGGGCAGCACAGAAGGTCAGCAAAAGACCATAGGCTATTCCATTAATTGCCAGTAAGGTCACTAGGATCCAATCCAAAGGCCATTGAAGTTAATGCACAGATTCCCCCCGGCTTTGAATTGGGTCCACAATTAATTTAATATACTGTCATTAATAGATAACCTCCTATGCAATTTGTCCCTGTCTGTACCAAGATGTTAATTAAATTAGTATTGTTAAAGCCTGTGTTATGTACTCTGGCAGGCACTGCACTGGTAAATCTACTCACTACTAGAGTACTAGAATCCACTGCCAGGGAGCAAGATGTGAGATGGTCCATCTGTGTGCAAAGCATCCACTGCATGTGCAGATGGGTGGCCAGAGTCCAAAGACACATCCTTCTTCCCCCCTCCCCAGTTTCTAACAAATTCAGCCCTGATAGAGACCATTAACAATGATCACAAGATAAAATGTGCAGCTGTGCTGGGATTATGTGAAGGACATGGCTTTTCCTGAACTTTGGAGAGAGGGGCTGTTTGTACTGGACATGCTAAAGGCCAGGTTCAGTCCTGCAGGCGAGGATTGTAATGCACATTCCTTAATATGGTTAGTTGGACAGTCCCTTCTACAATCCTTGCTGGGTTCCCTGATACAGTTATTGGAAGGCCCTGTGGGTCTAGGACCCAGGCTTGTAGAATGACTAGATAACTGCTGTTTCCCAGCTGTAATGAGTTTGGGCTCCACTTCCCCTGACCTCTTGTGGACATACATCAGGAGTTCCACCTCAAGCGTCTGACAGACAGCAGCTTCATGGCTTCTGATTGACTTCCTTCCCTATATAAGCCCAAGGGGCACTCCAGGAGCTGTCCAGGTAACAATGTGGACCTTCTTGAGGTGCCATGAGTGGGTCTGCTCCTGAATTTCTGGCTCTGACCTTGACTTGATCTGTAGTTTGCCTCATGACTTGTACTCTGAAACCTGACTTGGACTCTGAATTGATTCTGGCCTGGATCCTGACTACAAACTCCTTGGCTACTCCTAGCCTCAGGTTTGCCACGGTTCTGGCCCTTGGCCCTGACTGCCCTTGTTGAGATCCTGACAGTTGTGGTTGTGGAACCAGATTTTCAAAGGAGCTCAGGACCAAATCAGTACCTAAATGAAGTAAGCAGACTTTCAGAATTGCCCAGCAACCCTTGGCTTCTTCACCTGGGTGCCTGAATAAAAGCTAAACTCATTGAAAATAACTGCTCTAATTGTGAGTGATGAGTATCTTCGAAAATCTGAATCTGTAGTATAGACCAGGGGTCTCCAAACTACAGCCTAGGGGCCGGATCCGGCCCACGGCTTCGATTTGGCTGGCCCTCCAGCTAAGCAGGCACGCCACGCAAGCACGTGGAGAAGCTGCCGCTGCTCCCCCTCCCCCTGCGAGCTGCTGTTGGCGGCCCTATGTGTGGAGGGGTGAGTGTCCCCGCGGCAGCGGCCGGAGGAGTAAAGGCCGGGGGTGGGGGGGGTGCGGCAGCGGCTGGAGGAGCAAAGGGGGGAATTTTGCATATATTTGCATATATTTAATTTTTTCACAGTCGCTTCGGCTCACGAAGCCCCTTCAAAAATCTAATATGGCCCTTGTCACATAAAGTTTGGAGACCCCTGCTATAGACAGCCCCATAGGAAATCTCTGTTCCAGAAATGCCCTTAAATGGAATGGATGTTGAAGGCTTAGTAGGCTATTGCTTTAGGCAAGCTTGTGGAGAAAAATGCATGGCCATATTCTAGACCAGTGGTTCTCAAATGTATTTGATCATGCCCCCTTCTTTGTATTTGTAGTAGTTTACACTGCCACACAAATGCATACACTAATATATGCCGTGGTGGTGCTTCACTTGAATCAGTTTTGGCTGTTTTTCACTTGAGTTGTGGTTCTTTTTTTTTCTTCTTCTTCTTCTTTCTGTTGCATGAACAAGCCAACAACAATCCACCGTAAAAGAGAAAAAGTAAAATTGTGATTGTGGTCCATGCTTACAATTAAATGTGCGTACCGTGTTGTAACAAACCGACTAATGTACGGAAGGCAATGACTTTATACTATGCTATGCAAGCTTAAACTGACAGTGCCATCTGAGAACCTGATATGTCTGGAGGAATCCACTTTGCTAGTTATTCGTCGCTGTGGGTAACATGTGCACCGTAAGGTTTTTAATTGTTTCTGAAGCTTCTCATGCCCTCCCCAGTTTGTGAACCTCTGTTCTAGACTGTGCCTCAGATCTTCCACTGGTGTAAAATCAGCACAACTCCAATTGATGTCACTGGAACTGTACCACTTTACATCAACTGCATGGGCAGCATGTGACTCCTGAATTTGGGGAGGCCATGTGGAAATGCCAGAAGTTCCCTAGAAGTGGGGGGTCATGCCCCCTGCTCTGCCCTGAGGCCTACCCCCACTTGACCTTCTCCACCAGAGGACTCCCACACACTCAAACCCAGCTCCAACCCCAAGGCTCGCTCCCCCAAAGCCCCACGCCACTTGTGCTCTGCACTAGAGTCCTGCGTGGATACAAAATTCATATCTGCAAATATAAATCGGTATCCTCAGAGCTTCAGGGCTCTATTGGGAAAAGCCCCAGGCTTTTGTCTCTAACCTTAAAGAAAAGCTTAAAAAAATTAATCCATCTGCCAGGTCCATTGAAACATCTGCTGAGAGTTTCCACAGTAGCCCTGTTTTGGAAAGGGGTGGGGGTCGTGCAGGTTCCCACTGTCAACACTCTGGCACCACTCCCCACAGATGAAGTAAAAAGCTATTGTGTCGTTGCGTGGAGGGCTGAGGCAAGTACTGCCTTGCGCAGTGGGATTTTGCAGGAAACCAAGGAACTCTGTTACAATACATTATTTCCTGCAGGGAGGGACCCCACAATGCAGGAAAACATCAGCATTTTTCAGCACTAATCACTTACATTTTGGATGGCCCCACCTAGTGCTGGCTGCTATATTTCATGCCCTTCTCCGCTGTGCACGGGAGGCCTGGGTAGTAATGACTCATCACTTTGCCTCCAACTTTACCTGGATGCCTGTGGTCTACAGACTGCTCTGTAAGAGCTCAGCTGCAACAGTTAGCTGGCACTACTCACGTTTCTACTGTATTTGTCATGTTTGGAGGGGGTGGGCAGAAAATGGGCAGCAGGAACCTCTTTCCTGGAGTCCTGCTGCTAAATTTATAGTGCGCAATAGGCTGCTATGTCAGGACATCCATGTGATGGTCTCTGATCTTTGTCGCATTGGCTCTATATCGAGATGTGCTGACACAATTAAAGTCCTGTGGTCAGATGGAGCCTGGAGAAAACCTGATGACCAGGAGGAGGCCAGCCTCAGACATCCATGTCCAGTACTTCTGGCAGGGACAATCCATGTCCAGTATTTCTGGGAAGGAAAGGACCCTGCCTACTCAGTTTGGTGAGCTACTTCAGAGAGACAGAAGGTATGTCTACACTGCAATTAAAAATCTGCACTTGGCTCGGGCTGCGGAACCGTTTAATTGTGGTGTAGACGCTGGGGCTGGCGGCCAGGGTCTGGGATCCTGTGAAATGGAAGGATGCCAGAGCTTGGACTGTAGCATGTCTACATGGCAGTTAAACAGCCCCACAGCCTGAGCCCTGTGAGCCCGAATCAGCTTCAGGTTTTCAATTGCAGTGTAGACATGCCCAGGATGGTCTGGTGGTTAAGACATTGATTTGGGCTGTAGGAGGTCTGTTTTCAGTTCCTGCCTCTGCCAATGACCATTGGCCAATGACTCCATCTTTGTGCCTCAGTTTCCCCTCTGCACACTGGGTCGTTACTCCTTTCTTTATGTAGATTGCAAACTCTTTGGGACAGACCATCTCTTATTGTACATGTACAACCCGTAGCGGAATGGGCCTCCTGATTTCGTTCAAGGCCTCTGGTCATAAACTCCTGAATTCAGAGGTCACTTCAAGCGGTAACATATATTACGAGTATCAGTTGAGAAAGGATGGACTTTTTGCTTGATTTTGGCTATTTTAATAATAACAGACTTACAATTCCTGGTTGAGATTAGGGTCTTGTTTGGTCCAGGTGCTATACATGCCTGCCACGATAATGAGGCTTCTTGTCCCCAGGGTACAGACTGGGGTATAGAGAGACTGTGATTTGCCCACGGCCCTGCAGTAAGTCTGGAGCTGAATCCAGATCACCAGAGTGACAGGCCAATGTTTTCATCTATCTCCTTTCTCCTCCACACTGGAACCTACACTTCAGTACAGTAGTGGAGGGTGTGCTTTCTTCTTCTCCCATGTGAAGCAGTTAATACTTGTTATAAGTGAGGGAGCATAAGCAGTGTGCATAACCCCAAGGCTAAGCACTTTATAAATAAAAGGTCTGGATGTGGTGATTGTCCATAATATGGTCTGTAAAGATAAGAATTTGAAAGGATACACAAAACACACTTGGCTCATTCTCAGGGCTAATAAATCACACACATTCTTTGTCCCAAATTTACATTCTTTGCCCCTTATCACCAAGAAGCAGTCACTCCACTTCTTGTCCCGGTTTCTCCACGAACTCATGTGTTGGCTGATTACAGTGAGCCTTTGAACTCTCAAATACAGCAGACAAGATTTTTTTTTTTAAGTGACTAATTTTTGGTTGCTTCAGTTTTTAGTGGCCTAATCTGAGACACTTTAGAGGGGCTTGATTATGAGAGAGGACTGATCACCCTCCCTCTGAAAATCAAGCACCTTTATAATGTCTCAAATGGGACACTCAGAAATGGAGGCATCTAAGTCCCTAGTTGCTTTGGGAAAATCTCCTGTTTGTTGAAGAGGGGATCAACACTACTGTGTTTAAGATTATAGAAAGAAAGGCACTTTCATGCAAAAACCCTCTTCTGATTTGCTCCTGACTCAAAAATATTCCTGTTTGGCTATAAAAGTCTCCACTAAAATCTTGGGTCAGTTTTTAACTTCTTAGGTGCACTTGAACAAAGCTAATTTAGCTTGTTTTGAGTTACATGAGCAAGATTATATGATGGCAATGCTAATGGTTCAGAGAACATGCACTTTTTTAAACCAGTTACCCCAGAGACTGAAGTCTCATGCTTGTTCCCAGTATGATTTAAAAAACCATCAGACTTTTTTTTACTTTTTCTAGAATGTTTTTTTTGTTTTATTTATTTATTTATTTATTTATTGTGGCGGGGGGGATTTGCCACTTAATTATTTTAATACCTTTTTTTTTGGCTAGGATAACTCAAACATGTATAGAGATGGCTTTTGCCATGTTTGAAGAAAATTCCCTATAGAAATAGGAGAGAGATGAATATTGCATGCTGGTCATGCTCGATATGGGCCCGATCCAAAGCATTTTAAAGTCAGTGGATTTAAGGATTCCCATTGACTTCCGGGGCCTTTGGATCAGGCCTTAAATTATTTTCTAGGCTGAGTGAAATATTTATAACAAAGATGTCTTGGTTGAAACCTGCCCCTTTCCAAGCTCATCCTATTTTTACCCCTCCCCCGACAATGGCTGTGACACCCAAATACCTGTCAATTTGGGGAACAAATATCAATAGTTGAGGGGGGATTGAATTTGATTTATTTGGGGTCAACATGGACTCATGGGTGATGGATTTCATGGGTCCCAATGGGCTGCTGTAAGTGGCATGTGCCATAGGAGCCAGAACCTTTGGAGATATGGATCCCTTTACTCCTCTCTCCTTGGTATGGGACTGGAGATAAAGTCCTTATTTTGCCCCCAGCCTATCCGCTTCTTACCTGGAGGATTCTAAGCCTTGTGGCCCCTCCCATCACACTGAGCATGCTCACAATGGGAAGATATAGCCTCCCTTCTGCCCCCAAATCCTGTGGAGTGGACAATTCTTCCATGTGCTGCTCCCTGGGAAACACGTCACCTTATTTGGCAGAGCCACAAGTAGCCCTCCAATATCAGAGATGGAAAAGACTCATTTAGGCCACCTGATTCATCTCCATGCTAATGCAGGATTGTTCCTATCAGCATGTTCGGGACGGGGCTTGTCCACATCTAATTCTAGATGATTCAGCCAATGTAGACGTGCAGCAATTCTCCAAAAAGGACCATATTTTTGAAGTTTAATGTACCCACCCTACACACATGCACACTTCACATCAGTTGAAAACTTATTTTATGTGTATTTAAATGAGGCATGATGTCATGTGTGTTTAAATGAGGCATGAGCTGTCAAGTGGTGCCATATGCCTGTGGGAAACAAGGTGAAACAATGGCACCCAAAATGGAAGTGTCACTTTTTTTCTCTTTTGCACAATTCCAGAAATCCTGCAACATGACTATAATTTATACTGTGCGAGTTATAGTCAACTTCAACATCTTAATATGGTGGTTACTGGTCAAAGCTGCCAAATGACTATGCATTAAATCATTTTTATTGGTTTTGCACGGACAAGTATTTTTTTCAGAAATGATGAAGCTGTTTAGCATGTGGCAAAAATGGGAAATTTCAGCATTTTGCAATATACTGATATGAAATGTTTTTACAACACGTTCTCAATTGCCAAAAGTATCGCACAAGTGATTGTAATATTTTCCATTGAAATTTGCTGACCAGATAAGTTTCATAGAGAAGGGTGTGCACCTGTAGCAGTAGTTCGAGTGCCCATAGTTATTACTGAATAGTGGGTAGATATAAAACTACATGAATTCCTAATGTAATTCTTCTCCTTTTGCCTGGTGGAAGTTTTTAATTTGTAATTGCCTATGCATGTAGTACTAGCCTTTGAAATTTTCTAGAAACTAGCTTTTTAATTCAGTGACACTTACACAGAAGCCAATGTTAGTGTTAGAGAAGACAATACACAGCTTCATATAGCTTTTGCATATGCAAAATGAGAGAAAGAAGTGGCCTCACAAGAAGTAGTGAAGACCAAGTCCACAAACAAGTCCTTGCCGCTGCACTGAAGAGTGATGAAAAGCAAGTTACAGGTCTTACCAACGTCATCAGCAATATAACAAATCCACTTTACCCCAAAACCCATCCAGATGTGCTTCTCAGCATATCTACTGGATTGCATGTATCATCAAATGTACAGGAGTCTCTACTGAAAATGCCAGATGTTGGTGAAGAACAAATGGAGAGATTTCTGAGAGGTGCACTTGCTTCTGGACATGTAGCTTCAGGCCAGTCAAATGTGGCATCAAAACATAGCCTAACATAGCCAACCAGGCCACATTTAAGTCTGGCAAGGGAGGGATTATCACAGAAGCTATCAGTCCAGAAACTGTTTTCTGCAGAGCCCTGTACTTAGCAAGATCCAGAGATGTTTCAATGGCAACTGTTCTTAGTCACGCAATAGGACCTGGGCCTATGTCCTTCTTCTATGCTGATGGAACAATGAGAAGACAAGACGAACCTGAATTAGGGCATCTGCTGGAAGCTCAAGTTGAAAAAAATCCATGAACTAACAGCAGGCAACAAAGAAACTAAAGTGTACATCAGAGATGCCATGTTTGGAGACAAGTTCCGCACATTCAGTGAACTGGTGGCTGAGTACTTGATGCAGGTCCTAAAAGGATTTGACAAAGCTAATTCTACAATCAGAATGGATAGGACAATAGTAACTCCATGACAATTGCAGAAAGACAGCACCAGACAGGCTCTAAGGTTGGATACAAGAAATACCAGGTGATTGGTGGATGCCCTCTGCCTCCATGGAAAAAGCCTCTAAATGTGGCATCCAACAAGCAGTATTTGTAAAATTCCTCTGAATATATGGTTCAAAATGCAGCTAAGTGTAGGAAGACACCCAACACAAACACACTTCTAGCTGGAGGCTTTTCCAATGGTGAAGGAGTAAAAGTCCATCACCAGCAGAAGTGTGGTAGAAGCCAAAGACTTGTACAGAACTCAAAAGGAAGCCAACACAAGGATGCTTCTGCATGATGAATGTGCCAGTATGGCTTTTGGATCTCCTGGTGTCAAAGGAACCATAGTAATTGGGTTATGAGATGCAGACGTTTTGCTTTCCAAAAATGGAACACACAGTGTGTAGTGGTGCCTGTTTCAATCCAAAACTGACAAGCATCGCTTCAGACATATGCATGCAATTTATGATGCACTCACTCCTCACTTCTGCAACATACTTCCTGCTGTACTGTAATGGGATGTGACTCTATCATCCCTACAGTATTTGGTACTGGGGGAGGAGGGGAGAACTGTTTAATGTTGTCAGAACAGAGTTTATCACTTCAGAGATCTTGCCAAATCAGGGGAGAGTGACAGACAAGCTGCAATTTCTGCAGCAAGGAAGTTGGTAGCAGGGCTGTATGACTAAAGGGAGAGAGAGAAGGAGACCCACAGAGACCTGAACTGATGGCATCTCAACTAGCCATCAAAAAAACACAAGTCACTGGCCACATTCCCACCCTGCGAGGATGGTTTTGAAGAGCATATCTAAGGAGCAGCCTGGCAAACAGATCTGGATGTCTTCGCACATTGGTAACCCAGATATTGGATCTGCATTGTAACATGGATGATAACATACTTCCTATACGCTTCAAGGACCAGACGGTGTCTGACCTTCTACAAGACCTTATTTGTGCCTGTACCAGAAGGGGCACGCACAATCAGCTGCATCTGTAGCAGGGGCAGCGGAAGCTTCCTAACAGTGGGGAGGCCACTGGGTCCCAAACCGTGGACCTCACCCTCCTGTGCTGCCCCTTCCCCTGAGTCCCCACCTTTTGCTCTCTCTTCTCCACTCCGTCCCTCCGTCCCTCACCTTTGTAACTGGTAAAAAGTGGGGGGAAGGGGTCCGTGGCCCCTGGCCTCCTATGTTCCAGCACCCCTGGTTTATAGTCAGAACAATCTTTCCTGCACAGAATTGTGTACATGCCAATACAATGAAGATTTCAGTGATACCTGAACACGTTTATTAGATTTTTTTATACATTGTTTGTTATGTTTTGATGTCACCAAGAAATCCAGTTATGTCTTGACACAATATAATGCGACATTAAACTAACAGACAAATGCAAATATTCAAAGTGGTCATTTTAATGTTGATGTCACTGTTTATCCTTTTTTCTATGGTAATGGCTCCATTTGACAGCTCCACCCAATACCTCAGCTTAACGCAGCCATAAGCTTTCAAATGACTTCGATGAATGCATGTGCGGAGAGGGTACCTTAGGCCAACCAAATCAGTGAGGGGGGATCTGCCACTTGTTACCTCTGCTCTTAGGCCAACCTTCTTATAGTTGCTCTCGCTGTTAGAAGAGTACATACCTGATGCCCAGCCAAAACTGCCCTTTGCTGCATATGTAGGGTCAGATTGTGCCACCTCTTATATGCATTGAGAAGCACCTTACTCCGTAAGGAGAACCATAGAAATGAGTTGCACTGCTTGTGGAGTAAAGGCCTTCTCCGCGTGAGTAAGGGATGTGAACCACGCCCCTTGTGGGTCTTGCCATTTGGCTGGCTGGCTGCTCTGCACTGATCGGGGAAAAGGGCTCAGGAAGGGTCTGACCCAAAAACGCACTGAAGTCAACGAAAGGATTCCCACTGACTCTTTAATGGGCGACGGATCAAGCCTGAATTGCTTTTGGTTGTTCTCTGCGTGTGACCTTCCAAAATCAAGAAACAGAATATGAGGACTCGGGGATTTAAAACAAAGGGATCATATCTGTTTGAGTGCACTACTTGTTTGCTTCCCCCAAGGCAGACTCCTCTTCTATGTTATGATAGATAGGTCTTGTAGGCATCCATTGTTTGGTCCACTTACCACAGGACTAACTGACTAAGGGATTCTTGAGCTGAGGTCAGTGGTATTTTCGCTCTGTTGAGACTATATCTTCAGAAGACTGGCACCAAGTGACTAATATAAACGCTGTCTAAAGAGGAACAAGTATACTGTACTTGAGTAGTGTTGTGGCTAGATTGTTTTAGTTGTTTTTACTAAGTCACCTGTTTGCTGAACTTCTTTGAAAGAATTCAGATGTTTATAAGAGCCAGAAATATTTGACTACTACTTCATCAATGGATCTGTTTATAGTAATTCTCTTTAAAAAAATACATGGGGCAAAAGCTCAGCAGGTTGATGTTAATGGAACTAGACATATTTATACCAGCTGAGATTCTGGCCCCAGATGGCTGAGTATGATATCATTGTCCAGCCATGTGTTTACTGCAGAGTACGGTGGGCTGTGTTCATCCAGAAACTTTTGCTCCTCAATTCCACTGGAAGCAGCCACACAAAGTTCCGGTCTTATCCAGCTCCCGAAACTGCCCTCTTCCTGGAGGAAAAGTTACAGATTGAGGGTCACCTTCCAAGGAAGGATGGCCCAGTGCTCGGGCAAGTAGCCTCAGACTTGGGAGAGCCAAATTCAATTCCTTGCTCTGCTGCAGATTTCTCATGTGGCATTAGGAAAATCGCCTTGGGCTTGTCTACATCTAGGAAAATTGATCTGAATTCACTGAGGGGGTAAATTTGAAGTGAATTATTTAAACCAAATTCAGTGGTGTTCACACAGTGATTTATACCAGCTGGCCTTGAGAACTGGAATTGCACAGGGAACAAGCTGGCCCCAGTGACTGGGGTGGAGCAAGAGAAGTTGTGGGAGCCCCCCAATCGGAGAAGCCTCTTACAACAGGGATGGGCATGCTGTTATCAGTGACTGGAAGCAAAGCCCCATCCTTGTGCACCACCCATCTAACTACTTAGAGACATGCTGATTCCCTTCACCTCTTCCCTCCAGCTGGGTGGGTTTCCCTGCCCCACAGCTATACTAGCATTCATGAGAGAACCAGGGTGGGAATGTCTGAGTCACATGACCTCCTGCAGCTACTCCTGGATTGGTGTCATTTACACAGTACCCTGTGTTCCTAAAAGACACGCTTTAGCCCTAAGTTTGTGGACTAACTGGTGTGCATTACTCACTCAGCCTGGCGTTCTACTGCGGGGCCTGAGCTGCCGATCGCTCTGAATCAGCGATGCCCTGCTCACAGCCACGGGGAAAAGCACTAATCGCTCCTGCTGTGTTTCCAGACCTGCCCCTCCCTTGCCTCATTCCAGGTAACCCAGTTCTGACCCGTGGCTCTCACCTCTGGCTACCAACTCCTGTTCTAACTACTAGGCCTGACTCCCTGCTCTAACCAATAGTCCTGGCCATCCACATCCCAGTCACAACAAGCTGCTCTTCCCTGAAGGACAGGACATGGAAGTCTCCGGAGCTTGGCCTCCTTTTGGTCTTCAAGATTTTTTCATGTGACCACAGACCTACCTGGCCTAGCCCCCACCCCCTATCTGCCCCTTCCCACTTCCCACCCTTTGACTGCCCCCGTCATAACCCCTGACTCATCTAACCCTCCCTGCTCCTTGTCTCCCACCCCTAACTGCCCCCTAGGACCCCACCCCCTATCCAACCCCCCCGCTTCCTGACTCCTGAGTGGCCCGACCCCTATCCACCCCCCTGCCCGCCTGCAGGCCTCCTGGGACTCCCACGCCTATCCAACCCCAATTTCCCTGTCCCCTGACCACCACCCTCAGAACCTCCGCCCCATCCAACCTCTCCCAGCTCCCTGTCCCCTGACTGCCCCCTGGGACTCCCTACCCCTAACAGCCCCTGAGACATCCCACCCCTTATCCAACCCACACCCCCCCTCCCCAACACCTTACCGTGCCACTTAGAGCGGCAGGAGCTCACAGCCCCACTGCCTAGCCGGAGCCAACCACACCGCCACGCTGCCCGGCGGGAGCCGTGGGCCAGAGCACTGGCAGCATGGCAAGTTGAAGCTGCAGGGGAGGGGGCACAGCAGGGGAGGGCACAGAGGCTAGCCTCCCCAGCCTAGAGCTCAAGAGCAGGGCAGGACGGTCCCGTGGGCTGGATGTGGTCATAGTTTGCTCACCCCTGCCCTACATACTGGTATAACTAAGTCCAAACTAAGGGGATTGGGCTGATTTAGCTATCTCATAATAAAGTGGTACAAGTTTTGTGTGTAAACAAGCCATTACTGTAAATGAGAATTAGGCCTCTAAAGTTAATAATGGAGTCTTAAGCCCTTTGAAAACAGGTCTGAAGCAGAGATGCTGACAGATCCTCGAGATCTGAGTGGTGCTGAGTGCTGGTGCCTTACAAAGGACCTGGGTAGAAATCATATCTCAGGATGTTTCCAGTAACTCATGGTTTTTCAAAAACAAAAACAAAAAACCCACCCTCAATAAGTGCACAGGATGCTTCTGAGAATCCAAATGGATTTGAGTGACAATGGGGAACAGCAGGGACAAAGCAGTGACTCCTGCTAGCATGCTTCACAAGATGATTCAAAGACATCAGGGCATCTGCCAACCCTGGTCGCTGGAAGAACTCCGCAGATAAACATCTGGATCCTGCAATTGTTATCCAAAGAGGAGAAACAGGAGGAGTAACATGGGGAAGAATAAAAGCCACTCCCATGACAGACTCTCCCAGAATAATGACACTAGAAAGGCTTTAAATTCATTTTAACAAACCATCGGACGGAGAGAGGGGAAAAAATACTTAACACTGCCCATACATTTGTTGCTAAAAGCTCAATAACAATCTCCTGATCACTCAGTGCTGCCAACTGTTGTGATTTCATCATGCATCTTGTTGTAGTTGGTGGCTTTATTTTTTTCTTAAAGCTGCAAAAGCTGAAAGCCAAGAGACTGCAGGAGTCTCTCTGCTGGTTTTTTGCTTTTGTGTTTGTTTGTTTTTTAAAAGTAAGGTTCTCTGCTTGTTCTTGCAGAGGGGCTTGAAAATGTGAAGTGAGTGTACCCTAAAGGCACAAAACCCTGAAGGCAAAGAACCCCAAGTTTATTACTTAAAGAAAAACACCTCATGATTTTTGGAGCCCGACCCAAGATTTTTCGAATATCTTGGGTTTCCCATGCTGTCACTAACAGCCTTTCATTATCATAATGATTAAAGATCAATCAAAAGTGCTGAGTGGGGCAGTGGAATGAGATCCTTTCTGAAGCTGGGAATGGGTGGCGGGATGGATCACTTGATGATTCTCTGTTCTCTTCATTCCCTCTGGGGCACCTGACATTGGCCACTGTCGGAAGACAGGAGACTGGGCTAGATGGACCTTTGGTCTGACCCAGTCTGGACCTTCTCGTGTTCTTAAGTGCACAGGGTTGCAGAGGTCACTGGCGTGGCAGCTGGGCCTAGGATTTCCCACCTAAGCTACTCCACTAGAGTGGCCTAGCATTGGTCCTTTATATTGAGGGTGGAATTCACCCCTGTGGAGAGAACCAGAGCATTGCCCAAGTCTTTCTTATGATCTCAGAAATAAGACCAGGTATAGGCCTTGTTCTGGCTTTCTGCACAGGAATGAATTTCATTCATAGTCCAAACTGGAGCACGTTACTCCCAGAATGGTCCCACTGACTTCACAGGGACGACTTGGGTAGCAGGGACGTGTTCAGTGAAGTCAGATATCAGAATTTTGCCCTTTGTTAATTAACCTTTAGCTCTCTGAGGGCATGACTATGCTGCAGAGATGACCCGGGCCAGCCAATAGTGGGGGTGGGGACAGGCAGCAGAATGAGGGAAGCCAGCTTCAGAAGTGTTACTGAGCATGCTCAGTACAAGGCAAGCAGCAAATCTGGGGGGCACATGACCACACATGCCCCATGCATCTCCTCAGGTGTGTCGTCTCATGGCCCAGCTCAGTTGACTTGGGCTTGCAGAGCTCGGTGTAATGCAGTGTAGATAGGGTGACCAGATGTCCCGATTTTATAGGGACAGTCCCGATTTTGGGGTCTTTTTCTTATATAGGCTCCTATTACTTCCCACCCTCATCCCGATTTTTCACATTTGCTGTCTGGTCACCCTAAGTGTAGACAGTCTGTGGCAGAGACACAGAACACTGATCTCCCAAGTCCTAGGTTAACATGCTAACCCTGCTGGATCACATTTTCTCTAGCTAGTTTCACCAGAGATGTAACAGAAAGTGGATTTGAGAAGTACATCGCTGACGTTTTTTTCCCCCAAATGTGCCGCTAAAGACTCTTTCTTCTTCTCTTAGGCATGGTTCTGTCATTTTGGGTGCAAAACAGCGCTCCAGGGTGTAATGAAACTGCTAAGAACAGACAACACTGGCAGCATATGTAGTGAGGGCTTAATGCTGTGTTTTGACATCTCACATTGCTCCGCAGTGAGGAAAATGTTGCACCTGCTAATGCGTTTTGCTCTTTTGTAGGGAGTAGCAGAGGCATATGTTTCCCTTTTGGATTCCAGAATGACCGTATCCTGCACATTCATGACTGTGCAACTTGTGATAGCAAGTCTGCCCCGGGCTATTTCTTTAAAAGCCCGAGTGATTCACAGCCTTCTTGAGGACAAATCTTCGCGATTGCCCAACCCCGCTAGCTCCTCCCAACTGCCCAATTTCTTCCTCCTGCCCCCTTGCACTAGCCCAAGCCCTTTGGAGGCAATTGGACTCTCTGGGGAGTTCAGTTTCTGAGTCTTTTTTTCCCCCATTTTATAGATTGAGGAACGGAGAGATTAAATAACTTGCCAAAAATTGCTGCAAAGCAGGTGTTAGAACCAGAAACAGATATCAAGGATTATTAAGTACCGTAAATTCAAACAGAATCTAGGGGCAAATGGGTAGTATTCATTTTAGTGGGCTTAAGTTTTGCATGGGTCTGTATAACAAACTGTTATTAGTTGTATTACAGAGCTCCATCTTGATAGGCAGAGAGGGGGATCTATGACACACACTCCCCAGCAGGTTACGTGCTAAGAACACCCCTACCCGAATGAGCGTATGGTTTAAATAGACAACTCAAAGGAAGCATTATCCTGATAATTATAGATGGGGACCCGAGCCACCAAGCAGTTAAGTGACTTACCCAAGGTCGTACTGCAAGTCTGTGGCAGAGTTGGGAATGAAATCAGGTCCCCGGAGTCCCAGTGCAGTGCCTTCATTACAAGATGGAGAGCCTTTTTCTTCTCCATTTACAAAGAAGAAGGCTGCTGTGTTTGCCAGCTAGAGGACAGACACTAGATCAATCTTAAGCAGTTAGCAGAGTCCCCTTCAGCAGGTAGCTGCAGATTTTGGGATGAACTGTGAATGGACACACCTACTATGATTTTGGTGGTGTGACTCCTCGTTAAGGGTATGATTCAAAGCCCATTTAAATCAATGGGTCTCTCTCCACTGATTTCAGTGGGCAGTGGATCAAGCCCTATGCCAGCAGTGGTTATTTTGCCCTGTGTTTGTTCTGTTCACTACTGCACCCCAGACCTGAGCCTTGGGGTCCTTGTGGTTATTAGGTAGCCAGATGAGCTGTGCAAAGCTTACTTTAGCTGGAAGATATTGTTGGGGTAATTTAGAGCGTCCAATGAGAAAGGTGCTGTTAGCACTAAGAAGAAATGCTACTTGAGAACAGCAATGCTGACCCCAGTATAATAGCCAAATACTAATCCATGAGCCCAACAGCAAGAAAACTCTCTTTTTTTATGATAATAAATTTAGTCAGATGAAACTATAACTCCTTTACGGTGTGAGCCATGTGTTTAAAAATAAGAAGATAGATTGTAGATTAGTATTTCTTTATTTATTCTGTGCAAATTCCTGTCTTGGCTCAGAGAAATGGATTCCCATCCTATTAAAAATGCATAGCCCAGATGTTTTACATACAAAAGACCATAAAACATGTGGTTTGGCAATGTTATACTGTCCCAAGTATTTATCTCCCCATGGAGCAGTGAGCTATACCTTTGGATAGCTGGCATTCCTAAATTGCATCCTCCCTTATATGCAGTGTATAGACAGAGAGATGAACCCTAACATCTGGTGTTCGCTCATCTTCCTGTTCTGTGTCTGTTCTTATTCACGCTTCTGTTGCTTGACTCAGTGGCGTTCTTTGGCTCAAGCAAACTGGATGAAATCGTTCCGTTTGAATGCCACTTGGACGTCGCAACTGGACAGAGCTGCCTTTTAACACGCTTTTGGGACGCTCAGCAAAGCAACTGCGCTTTCGCACATGTTCAAATGGGCCAAGAGCCAGGGAAACACTTAAGCACATGTGAAAGTTTAAGAACACAAGCAGCCTTCTTGGCAGTGGTCCAGACGCAGATTGTGAAAGCAAGAGGGTTGGTTTACTTCTTCCCTATACTGTGCAGCCACCATCTAGCCCAGGGGTGGGCAAACTACGGCCCATGGGCCACATCCAGCCCTTCAGCTAATTTTGCCCGCCCCCCCCGAGCTCCCGACTGGGGAGGCTACTCCTGGTCCCTCTGCTGTCCTCCTTCCCCGCTCTTCCGGAGCTTCAGTGCCTGCGTCTAGGAGTGGTCCAAACCGCCCCCCCCCCGCACTCCCTGTCCCCCCCCTTACCCATGCCGCTTACCCCCACCTCCCCCCTCTCCCGGAGCCTCAGCGCCCCACGTCCAAGAGCGGCCCTGGACAACGCTGCAGTGGTGTGGCTCCAGTGGGGCCTGAGCTGCCGCTGGGAGCAGCATGGTAAGGGGGCAGGGGTGTTGAGCTTTGTCGGGCCGCGCGGCAGGAGCTTACCCCTCGCAAGCCAAGACACCCCCCAAGCCATGCTGCTGCAGCGTTGTCCAGGGCTGCTCTTGGACGCAGGGCGCCGTGGCTCCGGGAGAGCGGGGAGGCGGAGTAAGCGGCATGGTAAGGGGGCAGAGGGGTTGAATAAGGGGCAGGGGCAGTTAGGGGACAGGGAGCGGGGGCGGGGTTTGGATGGGGCAGAGGCTCTGGGGGTGGTGGTCAAGGGATGTGGAACTGGGCGTTGGATAGGGTGGGGGCGTCCCAGGGGTCTGTCAGGAGGCCAGGGTTGGATAGGGGTCAAGGCAGTCAGGGGACAGGGAGCGCTGAGGGGTTGGGTGGTTGCGGGGGACTTCGAGCGGGGGAGGCATTCAGGGAACAAGGAGCAGGAGGGGTTGGGTATTCTGAGGGGGCCAGTTGGGGCAGAAAGTGGCTGGGGGACGGATAGGGGGCAGGCCTTCCCCACCTGGCCCTCCGTACAATTTTGGAACCCCGATGTGGCCCTCGGGCCAAAAACTTTGCCCACCCCTGTTCTAGAAAGACATTCAGTCTTGATGTGAAGGTTTTAAGCAATCCTCGGTCAGCTGCTCCAATGACTAAACAACAATGGTTCCAATAAACAGGAGAAGAAGAATGCTTATTTTGTTCATGCACGGCGGATCCAGTGCTAAGCAGTCACCTCGCTCGGCCTCCATTCCCAGGTGTTCCAGTTGCAGCGCTTTATTCAGAACACCGGCTCACCCATCATGTGGGGATTTTCAGAGCTATGCAACAATCTGAATCCAACCCAAGTCTCTCCCTACTGGCCCAACACGCACTCTCATTTCACGGCCTGTGTCCAGCGGAAAGGGAGGAAGCAAAGTGGAAATAATTTTGTTATTCTGCACACATTATGTTTCTGGCCAAACAGAAAGGAACATGGGCAATCCCTTGTGTTACTCCTAGAGAATTTATGGGGCCTCTTAGATCAAAACATTTCAGTGTGTGTTTGAGACAATTAGTTTCCGGGAGAAAGACTGGAGGAAAGTACCCTAGAGAGACATGGCCATGAGGAAACTGAGGCATCCTGGGGTCCAGTTCTCTGCTCCTAGTTTTACATTACCACAGACTGGTTTGGATGTAACAAGCTCTGGGTGATGTCTAGTTTAGAGCTACATGGCTACAGATGGAGGATGAAGCGTGCATTGTCAGTGTTAAATAGCCACTCCTAATTTCAGCCTTGTGTGCTGGTTCCTGGGGGTGTGCTGTGTCACATGGCACCCCGGAGCTGAGAGCTGTCATTCAGAGAGCTCCAGTGACCCCTGAGCCTTTCCATCAATGGGAACTCAACTCTTGGGAGTTTCTCATTTTTTTTCTGCTTTGCCTTTTTCAGCAGAGTCACGGGGGGTCCCCCCCCCCCCCCCCCCGGTCACTCGCTCACCTCCGTCAAACAGAAACACGTCATCTGTCAGAGACATCCACCTGGATTCGTCAGTTTCTAGGCTTTCCCCTATGGCCTCCCAAGAGGAATTACCAGACCAAGACACATTTGGAGAAAGCAGGTTCCCCCTCCAAAGGTCCCACTAACATTCTGTCTCCGCTACGGAGTTAGCATGAGTTATCTATACTTGAGCAAACTCTCCTCAGGTTAGCCTAATGCGAGGGAGAGTGGTCACATGGCGAAATAACACTGGAACCACCCAGAGTGATTGGATGAGTAGCACCGAGTGGCTGCAGACCCACTGCGTGACAGCACTCAGGCTTCAACCCACACCCCGTTTAAAGCACCACTGAACTCAAGCAAGAGATTTTTGTGTGAGGACAGGAATCAAGTTATAGCTTGAGCTAACACTGCAGTGAAGACAAGCCCTAAACTCCGGATAGGGAGGGAAAAGGTAGTCTTCAAACAGCCCTGTTCAGTTCCAAGGGACATGTGCTGTCCCTTGCAGGATCAGTCATATGAAAACACTACGGGCAGATCCTTTTGGGTTAGATTGTACATAGCTGCACCTCCCCCAGTGCAGCCCTGAGAATGAACTGTGACCAGGAGTCCCCATTCCTCTCCTGCTCCCCCTTGATCTGTGGGAGGAATAAGGTGTTTCACCTCTTTGTATTTGTATGGAGTAGCTTACACCCCAACATGTACCTGAATAGCCAGGGCTTCTCCTGCTCCTCAACCCCTACCTGCCCCTACTCCTCTCCCCTGGCAGGAGTCACAATCTGAGCAGGGGGGTGGGGACAGGGGTACGTCCCTGTAGCGTTTTGGGCTGCTAAAAGACTGTAACGATCTAGTCCTTAGTAATCAAGGTTCAGGCTATTTGTATAATTGTATTGGCCATGTGTTTTCCTCCAATTTGTTTTCTTTCTGGAGAGGAATATTAGAAAACTAGAGCTAGAGAATGAGAAGAAATCCCAGAGGGAGACAAGCGAAAGCTAGCTCTGTAATGATTTGGGACACTATTTATGGTTAAAAGTTCTAGTTGTTGAGACAGGTTAAGTACATCACAGCCTTTGTTGGGGTGCAGTGCAAGGATCAGCTGTACCATTTGGAGTCACATAATTGCTTTAGCTGTTCTTTGGAGTCTAAAGTCTTCGCTTAATACCTTAACAGCAAGTGGGACATGGGTCTTTCCCCAAGAATCTCTCCTTCCCTTCTTACTATAACTTTGGTATGGCTGGCATGTCTCCTCTTGTACAACACAACGGAGGTGGAGGAAGTATATCTTTTCCCTGACAGAATTTGCCTGTTAGAAATTTGGTTTTTATTGCTAAAAATTCTGCCAAACCAAACTGAAATAGTTCACAAAACTAATCCTGTGAATAAGGTTCTAGGAAAACTATGGTAGCAGCTTATAAATTCATGTCAGGTTAAATAGTAGTATTTTAAAAATAAATTTAGGGTCATAAAAGAATTTCATAATGATCTGTAACATATGCAGTAATTTAAATCTGTGCATCTTTTATCTATAGTCCCCACAATGATCGATTGCAGTTGCCAAATGCTGAGAGGGTGTATGTTCTCTTGCTCCCTATAAATCATTCTGTATGTTTATCAAATCAAATAGAATTAATATTTAAAGTTTCATTGCTTCGTATTTCAAGTTGCAAATCATTTGTCTGAATCACAAAGAGCATATGTAGATTTAAGTAACCAGCATATGAACTTTTTAATGTTCAACCGATAAGCAAATATACCATTATTAGGAGTGATGTGGGAGTGTTACATTTTCAGTGTGCTTTTACTGCCCACTCCATAGTGGGTCCTAGATCCATGAACAATTTTCATGGAATTTAGAGAGAGCAGTCGCTTACTAAGGGCTTGTCCACATAGAGAAATTAACTAGCATAGCTATTCCAGAATAACTTTCTCGAGATAAATGTCCAGAGTAACTATCCCAGAATAAAATCACTTTAAGCCACCTTTGTATTTTAGTGGGTTACTCAGTGTCATGTTGCCCTTGTTAGGAGTCATCATTCCGTTCAAGGGCACTAGAAGTGGGGGGCAGGGGAGGAAAGTGGGGACAGGCCAAAGTGCCCCCTCCCGCTGTGTGGCTGGCTGCTCTGGCAGTGAGCCAGTTGCCATCTCTTCTGGTGCCACAGCATCCCCTGGTGGGAGAAAGGTATAATTGCAGTGCATCTCCAGTAGAATCTATTATTCTGCGGGGGGAGGAGGGTGTTTTGGAATCTCCGGGGAACATGAATTCTTTGCTTATGTTTCTTTTGCTAAAAAGCAGGGGGAGGCATGGCCCCTGACCCCCATCCCCAGTCTCAGGTGCCATGAGGGCATCTTGGCTGAGCTTTAGAAACAGGGCCAGATCTTGGGTCTGTAGTCAAAACGAGAAGGGAACCCTGGGGAGAAGTGAGAGGACGGGGAATCAGAATGTCAGAGGAGTGGGAGAGGAGTAAGAAAAGGGGGACATCGTAAAGGGGCAGCAACAGCCACAGGATACCAGAGGGGGAGCAGGCCTGCCATGCCAATCCACTTTCCAAAGATGCTTGAGGGAAAAGCACATCTGTCCCCTGATTCCCTGCTGACAGATAACTGACCACTACGAAAGCAATGATAGGTGATATTCCGTGTCTGTTGGAAGGAGAGTTGTGGGCTTGGTGAAGGCCACTCTAGGGCAAGAGATGATTCAGAGACACATGCCTCTGGATGCCTGGCCATCCCAGTGCTGAACTCCAGACCTTTTCAATTGCCAACCTTGTTGGTTCGGGGACATATCTTGGTGTGTCGAGGCTGGTTTTATGTAGGGTTTTCCCAGACATTGCCTCTTTTTTGAGGCTCTATCCTCTGTCCAGGAGGATTTTCAAATAACAGGCAATGTCCGGGATTTCTGCAGGGCAGACATTGCAACTCAGAAAGAGCTCCAATTGATCTGCTTCCCAGTTGATCCCTCCCCTGCATCCACAGCTGATTGGTCCATTCCCCTGCAGCTACAGCTGCCAGATCTCGACTCCCAGCCCTGGGGAGGGGGTCCCGCAGGGAGACGCTCATTGACCACTGCTGCTGCCTCCTGGGTTTGTGCCAGCCACCATGCCACTGTGATAGGGAGTGACACTGCTGCCCACCTCCACTGAGTACTCCTGCTGCAGGTATATGCTCCTCCAACTGTACCCCCAGTGTTCCCCTCCAGTAGTGTCCTCTTTTGGGGAACCTGAAATAAAGTAAACCCTAGTTTGATGGAGGGCCTTTCAAAGGCTTCCATAACATTCCATCATTGTGACGTAACGTCCTCCCACACCAGTGCACTCGCACTGCACTCCACACACGCTGCTGGCGTCTTCTTGTTTTAATATTAAATCATTCTCTCCTCACCTCTCACCCCATCTAACAGAGAGAGGAAGAGGGGCAGAAGAGGATTTTTTAAAAAGTGGAATGGGCAAGTGAAGGGTTAAAAGTTCTCCAAACCATGCTCAGCCTCATTCTTTAGCTCCCGACTACACTTGGCAGCTCTGCTTTTGAGCCATGAAGAAAGTAGCCATCTGCTCGAAAACACCGTGCAGGTGGGATGGGACTCTCGGCCCAGTGCTATTATGTTGTGGATTTCTCAACTTTTCTGCTAGGAAAAGTAAACCTAGAATCAGTGGGTGGTTTCCTCCCTCAAATCTGCACACATCATTAGCAGCTGTCAATCCACACCCTGTCTGTTCATCAAGCCTTACTTCAGATGTCATCTGGTCAAACAGTTTAATTTTAAAGGGCCAAGTTCACAGCTGGTGTGAATCAATTTTGCTGCACTGGAGTCAAACTATTTTAATGCAGTGTTAGCTTCCCCTCTGAAGACAAAAGTACAATCAAATCATTTAGATTTAGGGTCTGTTCCAGCTCCCACTAAACTCAGAGGGGGAACTAAGGAAGGAGGATAGGAAGAAAGTTGCTCCACATCTACCTGTTCAGAAACACCCTGCTCCTTCACGCCGAGTGTGCTGCAGTAGCGAGTGAGAGGGACCAAGTGTCTCTTTCTCTCTCGCTCTCACTCTCTCACACTCATGACTGCCCAAACACACACACCCTTGGTGATTTATTTCTCTAGCGGCTGCTCTGGATACTGAAAACAAACTGCCTGCACTGCTGGGGAGGGGGTACATGACCACTCAGGTGGCTTTCCTTTGCTTCCCACTCAGAAGTCATTTTTGTGCGGGGAAGCAAAGAAATTTGCAGGGAGCATAAATTCTGCACAAGCACAGTGATGCAGAATTCCCCTAGAAGTAAATTATTTTACAGTGCAATTCTTTCAGGCAGTAACTTTTCACCAGAAAAGCATGAAAGAATAGCTTTCTAATGGTCACATTTTGGAGGAGCCAGGAGGATGTAATTAACAACAACAAAAATCAATGTCAATGATCTAGGTAATTTTTGTGGCACATCTTTGTTTCTGGTGCATTTTCTGAACAAATGCCAAAAGTTCCACATTTGCATAGCTTTTATTGCAGTAAAAAAGAAATGGATTTCTATGTGCTTGTTGTATGCCGTGATGGCAATTAAATATTATGGCTTACTCTTGCACAAATAGATATGTGCTGCATGGTCTGTGGGAAGGAGCTAATGTATATTGCATTCCTAGAGCTTCATCTGTTAGTCGTTGCTGGAAATGCGAGTTTTCCAAGAGCATTCTCTGTTGGATGACAGAATCCAGACTGAGTCAGCAAACGATCTAATGCTTCATCTGCAGGAAATACAATCACAAGATGTACGAGCAGGTTCCAGTTCAGTCTCAGAATTCGTGACTATGGGGTGATATTTTGGAAAAGCTGTTGTTAAGGTTACTTTTGAACTGTTTGGTACACAGGGGCAGGGACTTTTCCTGTCGTTTCAAAGACAATGTTGACATAAAGTAACTAAGAATGGGGATATGACTAAGAGGGTGACCACGGACAAGATCTTGAGGGTTTAAACACCAAGGAGAAAGGGACGGAATTAGGAATAGTCAGAGGAAACTGAGCAACAGAGAACTTAGACTGGATGTCTGGAAAAATGTGTGGTTTAAATCAGTCTATTAGTAGTAGCCCAGTAATATTTCAACATCGCAGTTGAGCTCTGGGCCCTATTGTGTGAGGTGCTGTACAGATAGAGTCCCTGCCCGGAAGGGATTACAATCTAAATAGACAAAACAGGTGGAAGGGGAAAGGAAGGCACCAAGAGGGAAGTGCCTTGTCCAAGGCCATGCAGCAGAACTGCAACTAGAACCCAGCTCTTCTGAGTCCTGCTCTAGTGCCTTATTTGTTGGACTCTGTTGTCTCTACTGCCCGCTGCTGATTTACACCAGCTGGGGACCTGGACCTACAAGTGATTTTGAACACAGCCTGAGCCTCCAGAGCGTCAGCTGGGGGTGGCCACCTTGTTTCATTCCCTTTCCCCGATGTCCATATTGATTGCTTTTACACCGCTCCTCTTGTGTCTCCCATTCTCTTGGTCTGTTCTTGTACCCTGCATTCTCCCATCGGCTGGACTCTCTGTGCCTTTCACCACCTCCTCATGCTTGCGTTTCCCCTTCCCATCTCTCTCCTCACTTCCAGCCCTAGTCCCCCCATTGCCTTCATGGGGCTAGCCAGTGAATGGGACTACAGGCCATACAGGGGAGAAAGAGGGCATAAGAATTATCCCCTCCCACCCAAGCATGACCTACCCCTGGTCTAGGTCTCTAGGGGCTCTCTGGACAGAGCAGGGAGGAACAGGAAATGGCCAGTGTGGACCTGCACATTTGGTGGAGGCCAGCAGCAAAGTACTACACCCACGGAGCGGGGGAACTGAAGGGCACTGTGCTTCAGAGGGGGGTCTTGGGGGCATAATGCCTCCTGAGGCTACTTTTGTTACACTGCTGCCCTTACTCAGGGCTGTGCACAGAGAGGCAATCAAGTGCTTAGAGCTGAAGTGTGGTCCCATGGTCAAAGCAGAGGATGAGGAATCATCGTTTTTTCCCCATGATCCCGAGCATATTGCTTACACCAGTCTCTACGCTGTATTTGCCCAGCTGTAAACACCACCCAGGGGGATTGTGAGGCTGACTGCATACGCGTTTTGAGATCCCTGGGTAAAATGTGCTATTGTTATTCGCCCTTTTGGGGAGGGGGGTTCTGCCCACTCTCCTGCGCCCTGCATTTCACTATGAATGACATAGCCGCTGCGCTGCCATCCTAGTGGTGTTTTCACTGAGAGGAGACTTCGACACCAAACTGGCACCGTTTTAAGAAGATCTCTGGTTTAAAAGCCTTGCTGTTGAAATGGGCTGTTTTCTGCCCCTCCTTAGACAACAGCCAACACTTCAAAGATCATGCTTTAGAAATAATGTTATTTTGCAGATTTAGGGGAACCGTATAAACTGGCAAACCATCTAGAAAAATGATGACAAGAGGGCATGCTCCAGTATTGCTGCAGAGGGTCATAATCACAGCACTTGTCTAGGGAAGGCATTTACAATCAATTTTCAAAGTCAATGGGAGCCATCAAGATTCTAAACCATCATTAATGGCACACGCTTTGCATAATTACCTTGTGTTCCCACATTGGTGTTACAACTGTTGTCTCTTGACCTAAGTCATAGCCTCTTTTGGGCAGGGACCATCTTTTGCTGTACAGTGCCTATCACAATAGAACCCTAGTCCTAGGCACTATTACAATAAAAATAACATTAAAATGGCCAACTCACTTAGTCTTTCTGAGCCACATTGCCCCATCTGTGCCATGGGGATAATAATCCTTCCTTTCTTGTACCCTTTGTCCGTCTGGTCTATAAGCTTATTAATCTATAAGCTCCTTGGGGCAAGGTGGATGTGTCATTAAGTCTTTGTACAGTGCCTAGCACAGTAGAGCTCCCATCTTGGCTAGATCTGTAGGCATTCAAATAATTTTACTTTGTGTTTCCGGCCATTTCAGATCACTGTTACCACCCCAGGGCCCTTTAAATCGCCACCAGAGCCCTGGGGCTCCCAGCTGCCGCTGCTACCTCTACCATGGGGCTCCGATGGTGATTTAAAGGGCCCGGGGCTCCCTGCCACCACTACCACAATTGGAGCCCTGGACCCTTTAAATCACCGCTGGGCTGCGCTGAGGGGCTGGCTGGGGGAGTCTGGCTCAGCCCCACCCCTTCCGCCCGAGGTCCCATCCCTTCCAGTTGAACTTCCCTCTCCTTCCCATTTTGCTCAGGACCCCAGCCTACCAATAAGCCCCTTAAGTTACTTTCACCCCTGCAGGGAAGTGATAACTTTTATTGAACCAGCTTCTGTTGGTGAGAGAGACAAGCTTCCCATCTTTAAATATAATGATTTATGGCAATTAGCAGCATGGCTGCCGTGTGTCTTTATATATCTGTGCACCTTGTCCTAGTCCTTAATGTGCTTATGAGTATGAAACCAGGAAATGTTAGTTCTATCTAAATAAGGGCATTTCCTAGCAGAGGCTTCTTAGCCTATTAATGGACATTGGTTATTCCCTAGCTCCAGCTGGGTGACTTGAACTCCAAACCTTTTAGTCTAAAAAGGTGAAGCTAGTCAGGTGAGCCATAGTTACATATATTCAAAGGGTGATAAACTTTTCCATTTCTTCTTGAAAGAAGAAGCTGATGTGCTATACAGCTCAACTAAACAACTTAGAAGCAGCTTTATGACTGATAGATTCATGCAGGGTGGCTCATCTCAATGACAAATGTGGACTCATACAATGTATGTGTGTATATGCCATGTTTAATCTATTAGTAGCTTGTTGCAAATCAATCCAGTAGGGAGGCCCAAGATACTATACAGATTCTGACAGAGCAAGGAAATTCCGCTGTTCCAAGTGCTCTCACGGGGGATTCATATTCAACGTCATGCTGATTTTCTATAATCCTTTCAAGCTGTCTCAAATTTGAAGTGTTTGCAGGAGTTGTGAGTTCATGTGCTCATATTCTTTCCCTGATGGATGTCGGCTGCATTTTTAATCCCTTATGTTTGGGCTAACACTGAGGGATTGGCCCTTATGAGATACAGACTGACACCTGGTCTGTGAATGACAAGGATTGACTGTGAATGACAGGTGAGTCTCTGTGACCCAACCCATCACAACATTTTCCAGAGAAGTGAATTTCCCACCTTTAAATATAATGATTTATGGCAATTAGCAGCATGGCTGCTGTGTGTCTTTATATATCTGTGCATCTTGTCCTAGTCCTTAACGTGCTTATGAGTACGAAAGCAGGAAATGTTAGTTCTATCTAAATAAGGGCATTTCCTAGCAGAGGCTTCTTAGCCTATTAATGGACATTGGTTATTCCCCAGCTCTGGCTGGGTGACTTGAACTCCAAACCTTTTAGTCTAAAAAGGTGAAGCTAGTCAGGTGAGCCATAGTCACATAGATTCAGAGAGTGATAAACTTTTCCATTGCTTCTCCCTACCAATGCAGCTTCTTCTTCAATGGTTGTTTAAACAGCAGGATTCACATTTGTGGTATCTCCTAAAACTACAGGGAGAAGAAGTGCTACATTATGTCCAGAGACTGTGCTTCCTTCTTGGAGCGGCACATGGCACTGCCTCCTTTTTAAGTGCTCCACCCCCCTGAACTCCCGCTGCAAAGGGCTTTACGTGTTCAGAGTGAATTTCACCAACAGGGACTAGGGCAGGGCCGAGTCACCCCATTGGTGTCTTCCAGAAAGGACTCTGTGTCCTTTCTGTAATAAAGCTATGAATGTTCCAGAGCAAAGGGGAATGTCACACTTATGAGTCAGCCGTCTGAAGATTTGTGCCTTACCCAAATCATAGACACTGTATTAACTGGACTAGGCATCTGCTCCTTAAATTTTTTTCTGACCCTTCACAGTCCCCACCCCTGCCTTCACATGAGTCTCAGTATTGCCAGCCCGAGCTATTCTAAATTCAGGAGTCAGCCCCGCAAAAATCATGAGACTGGCTTAAAATTTATGAGATTTTTTAAAGAAAATAGCGTTCTCTGTCTCTTGCCTTTTGGTTTCTCAGCCTTTAAGAGAAGCTCAGGTCACATTTTCAAAGTTTTCTCCACCAGTGCAAGGGCTAGAAACTTATTAATTTTTTTAAGTGAAAGCTGAGATTTCCACTCCAGGAGCTGGGACTTCCAGAAGAAAGAAACCCCACCTAATATCAGAAGACTCATATAATTGTGAGAATTGGCAGCGCTGCCATCATAAGAACAGAATACCAGGCAAACTACACAAAACTTTGACCACCAAGGAGATGCTATAAGCAAATGAAGTACCTGATTTAAGTGCCTCAAGTAAGCAAGGTGCCTCCTATCTCAATGCAGCCTTCTCTGAAGTCACACAAGAAGGCAGTAGCTAATAGATCCAGGAGTGAAGCCAGATCTACTGAGTCCCCATCCCCTGCTATAACCAGGACACCAGCTTCCCATTTATATTGTTGAGGTTTCTTTATTAGTTAATATATTTACACTAAAACAGGCTCTTGTTGATGTGTTCATTTGATCATGCAACTTTTTCTTCTCCTAGAGCTGCAATTAAATGTGACCTTTAGCAACAGTATTAGGCGCTCAGCACAGAAGCTGAACTTTTCCAAGGGCTTGAGGGGCAAAATCAGGAACAAATGGATTTCTAAGAAAGAGGCTGTTCTTTTTTTTAAACAATCAAATGTGAAAGTGGGGAAAAAATATGCAGCAAATAATATATGAGCAGAACTAATTCTGTAGTAATGGTTACATTTTCACACAAGGGAGGTACACAATTATGTGTGCAACTGCACTCCGAGGACATTCAGTGACCGCAGTTGTGCATGCAAACTGGACAAATGAATGCGCAGATAACCAGAATTGCATGTGAAGTGAGCCAATTTGCACTTGCAAATGCAGTACTTGAGCCAGGGAGCTGTACCATGTTACAACAGCAGAGAATGTGTCCATGTTACACATGCATTTGCACAACTAATTGATTTGAAAATCAGGACCCTGTTTTCCTAAATGTTCAGTGAAGCAACAGCAGTTCTTTAGAGCATGTTGTGACCTTACTCATGATCTAAGCTATAGCGTGGAAGCAAACTTCCATTTTACAGTCACATGTATCTAAATTTGAAAGAGAATTTCATTTAGCTCCACCTGTATTTCATCTAGCAGATGTACTTATCTGGTCCCCACTACCATAGTATCTGAGCACCTATCTATCTTTAATGCATTTACACTTGCACAGTCTTGTGAGGTAGCAAAGTGATATTATTCCCATTTTGCAGATAGGGAACTGAGACACAGAGACACTACGTGATTTGGGCAAGGTCAGGGACTTGAGAAGGGGCCATGGATCAGTGTTCACATCACACTCCCCATCAGTACCCAGCCTGGCCTAGGGAAACTAATGATCCAACCAGTGGACGAAATTTAGTGATGAATCCTGGCCACGTGCCACCTGAGGCATGTTGCACATATGCCAAGAAGGAGGAACTTGAAGAGGGATATCAGACTGGCACTTTAACCACTGTGTCACCTTTCCTCTCTCCGGTTTTGTCCGAAGTAATGGCATCATTTTCCCTTTGCATTGTCCTGGCCACCCTGAAACAACACTAGTGTTCCTGATCAGGCAAGACCATCTAATGCATGAACAAAAATCACTGCAGCTAGTGAAACAATGGAGGGAGTTCATCCAGCAGCGTTCCTATTTCCTTCATTGTACACCCCGCCTCTCCTGTCTGGGCAGGAGAATCACCTCCGCTCCCATTTCAATAAAGAAGTCCCCACAACTTATGATTTGTGGAGAACCGCTGCTGAATCAGCAGGAAGAGAGTGATAGGGAAAAGATTCTGGTCTCTTTCACTGTGTATGTCTATGGTCATATCATGCTGAATATTTCTGCTTTTGGAAGCTAAGCAGGATCAGGCTGAATAGTATCTAGATGGGAAACTACTTGCTGGGAAATACCAGGTGCTACCACCTGCCCAGGCTCTCTAACTTCCTCAGTGTTGTTTGGTTGTTTTTTTTGCTTAAACCATGTATAAGAATTTGAAAAGTGCAGAGCTTATGCTTACATTGCACAGAGTTACATTAGTCCCCAAGATACTTCATCATAGACCATTTACTCCCAGGTTAGTTTTGAGCTCCTATTATTTTCTCATGTGTACCACAATAATACCTTCCACTTATGTAGTATCTTTCTCATGAGAACCCAATAATAACAATTATTATTAATAATAATAGTACCTACCTCTTATGTAGTGCTTTTCATCTGGAGAGCTCAAAAGCACTTTACAAAGAAGGGAAATATCATTATCTCCATTGTACAAATGAGGTAACTGAGGCCCAAGGAAGTGAAGTGGCTTCCCCAAGGTTATCTAGCAGCAGAGCTAGGCAGAGAAGGCATCTCTCAGTTCAATGCTTAATCCACTAGACCATAAGCACTTTGCAAATATTAACTCAACCTCTCATTGCTGTATGAATGCAGTATTATCCCGCCCATTTCATGGATGTGTAAATGGAGGCCCTGAGAGAAGTAATTTGCCCAAGAACACAGCACGTGAGAGCCAGAACTGAGAACAGAACCAGGTTTTGACTCCACCTCCCTTGATTAATTACTAACCCACATGACCTCCTGGCTATTCAGTAACTAGAAAAAGTCAGCAGCCTACAAGTTGTTTTGCCCCTCACCCTCACTGTAGTAAATAAGAGACGGCAGGGTTTGAGTGGAAACACCATGATGTATTTAAATTGAAGCTTGGCAGTTAAAAGCAGTACCTCCTTCTCAACAAGCAAAATGTGATTGGGGTTGTCCTTATTCGTTGTCTCATTTAAGCAGATGGAGAAAGAGAGACAACATGGCAGCTGAACATACAGTAAAAGTGTAATCGGCTCACTCATCGCTAGGTGTCTTACAAATCATACAACAAATCATACAACAAATCATACGCTGTCTCTGAGATAGAGGAACTCGCTGCTAAAGGGCGTTATGTGTTATTTCAACTGGTAACAACCCATAATTGCTTTAGATATGTGGAAAACTTGTAATACGTCAGCATTTTTGCAATTCAGTCACGCAGGAAGGTGACTAAACTTCCTTTCTGTTCCGAGCAGTCAGGATTTTGAAAGGAATATCCCAGTTTGTCAAGGAGTGGGTTCCCCCCACCCCTTTCAAAGAAGAAGCACTGCATCAGGCTGAAAAGTTACAGTTCAAAGCAGATACAGGTATATTTCTGTCTGTAAAGGAGCAATTTTTCCTATCTACTGCCTGAAAGAGCAATTGCTGCAACATTGTATTTATAAAGAAATTAGTCAATGGATGTGAACATTGCAAAAACATGGTCTGTTATGCTACATATACTTAGACACTTACATGGCCGCTGTCACAGTCCTGGCCGAGGGAGCTCCACTTTGTGTATGCTCACCAGGCAATTGTGTTTGGACCCTCAAGCTGAATCCAGGTGCTTCTAAGCTCCTTAAGCCTGTGCAGCCTCCGGTCTCGCAGATACACTTCCCAAGTGTGGAGTGTTTGTCTGGTACCAATTCTAGGAAATAGGGGCCAGCAGCCCTGGGTCTCCAGGACATGGGCTGATTCTCCCTTCCTCCTGACTCCCCAGTGGCTCAAGTATACCCTCCCCAGAGCTTCACCCTTGTGGGTGCTCCAGTTTATAGTTTAATCCTTCAGGGACATCTGGATAGTTGAAACAAGTAACCCACAGACTTTGTAGAGGACTTTCTAAACAAATCGCACTTTACTCATAGACAAAGCACAAGAAAGGCACAAATGTTGGCAAAGTAACAAACACTTGTATACCATTCCCTCCCTTACAGTACTCACCGCTCTTGAGCATTCTTTGGGTTTGGGACAGTGACCTCAGTGGTCTCGGGTCCCCCCTTCTGCACCCCATTCCTCCACTTCAGTCTTCTCTTCCTGGTTATGGACTTTCCTCTCCTGCAACAATCATCCCTTTGTTTGTTCAAGTCCAGCAGTCCCTTTTTAACAGCGGCTTCTAGCTTTTGTCTTTGTTCCTTCTTTTCAGATAGCAATTTTCCATTGCTCCAGTCCCACCCACTGCAGACAACCTGGGGACATCTTGTTTCCCCTGGGCTGCGGCCTTCTGATTGTTCAGGTTAGTAACTTTTCATTGTTCCTGTCACACCTCCCTAGCCTACATCTGCAAAATACGTAACACAAACCCTGATAGCAAATGGCTGACTAACTATACACTGAGGCATTCAAAGATACAGTAGTTGCATAAAATTAACCAGAATTCATAAGCTTTACATAAGCACGTTCCCCAAACCATCACAGCTCCCATTATAACAGTATCAAAGCACCACACAGTCCGTAATGTATTAGTCCAGCCAGCACCACTATGAAGTAGTATTATAATCATCCCCATTTTACAGGTGGAGAACTGAGACACAGACCATAAGTAACTCACCTGAGGTCTCACAAGAGTTCTGTGGCAGAGCAGGGAAATCCTCCTGGGCCTCCAAAATCCTAGACTAGCACCCAACCACTGGAGCACCCTTCATCAAAAATTAGCTCTAATTCAATGATTTGCAGTGCATGGACTACTTGAAGCCCAATCAGGACACAGCTGCGGCCCACGTGACATCCTCAGACCCATACAGAGAGTATATATATCTCATGTGGGTGCGTCCCACATAACACATAGGGAGAGGCATAGGTGGCCCACAATGTTAAATAAGTTGAGAACCACTGTTCTAGATTAACGAAGGCATCAGGGGGTGCATGTTGACTTCCCCTTTTTCATCAGGACGGAGCCTACGACAATGAGTTCCAAGAAAGGATGCAAGGGATTGTTGGGTAACATGGAGCCTTCCAGTGGTTTCAGTTTGGTTTGATGCCCAGGTCAGTAGAGGCTGCAAGCCATCGCCATCTGACGCCCAGTGGGGCTGGACATATGCCTGACCCCAAATCTGACAATCAGACCTTGAGCGTGTGAGCAACATATACTAGCTAAGTATGCAGTTGGGGCTTCTCAGCACTACTGTCATATAAATAAGTGCTCTTATCTCTTTCAGGCAGATTTTTGCTTACTCTTCTCATTTTCAAATTAGATTATTTGACTCATCTTCGGTCTCTTCTCCTGTGTAAAGTACTTGTACTGCCTGACGGCTCTTTGGTCAGTGGGCACAGTGGGACAAAGGCTCCCTTGTACCATTACCATGTACAGCCGTGGTGCCTCTGTCTGCTTGGGTAAGAACTGGAGAGCCACTGTACCAAACCCAAGAATTCCTGCAGGGAAGCATGAGGGACAATGGTACCTTCACCTTCCATTGTATCCTGCCTTCAGTTTTTCGATAGCCCCTATTGTTGTTCTAGCTAAAGCCAACATTTCCAAACTCAAGTTTGAGCACCTAAATCCACATGTAAGCACATAAATAAAGGGGGCTGATTTTCAGAGATGCTGAGCTCCGGGAGGACACACTGAGCATCTCTAATAATCAGGCCCCTTTCCTTAAGGTGGGGGATTTAGGTGCCTCATTGAGGCACCCACATCAGAAGAGTTTAGTCTGTGCATATACAGAGATCTGAAACCCAGTTAGGCCCATCCATCACTACGGACCAAGGAAATGAAGCCTTCCCCCCAGTGGGAACTAAAGTGAAGCATAACCTAAAGGAAGCCATGATCTGACCACAACAAAGGTGTTATCTTCACTCCCCTCAGCCTTGTGTGTAGAGCTAAAAATCCCCTGGCACAGGCCCATAGTTGGCCTCGCAGACAAGAGATTTCATCCATCATGCCAGAGCTATTGTCATAGTATGGACATGGAATAGACTCAAGACGATTAGCCAACATATGGAATCCACATGTTAGGGGTCGTCCCATGCAGTCTTCCAACTCTCCTAGAGCAGCCAGCACTCTTGTGTTGCTGGAGAAACCCATAGGGGAACCCTATGGATACGAGATGTTTCACTACAGACCAATGGCATCCCATGGGCATCCCATATGACTGAAGAGACGAGAAGAGTGCAATTGCCTGCAATAATTCACTCCTGGTGTTGGCATCAGTTAGTAGGAAGAGAAGAAGATGACCCCAACACAGAGTGGAAAATAATAGAAAATCCTGTGCCAGAATGGAACGAAGGAGAAGAACTACTATAAAACAAACATGCACGCAAGCAAGAGCACCAGTAGCCAAAGACAGCATGATATGTCAGTTTGGCAGAACAGCGGTTCTAGGACAATAACCCGGTGTATCAATAACTACTGATCTGTGCCCTGAGACCAAGGCATAACCTGCTACCCTAACTCACGGCATGTGACTGGGCCCAGGCTATAAAGATTGGCCTCATCCCAGCACCCACGTTTCACACCTTTAAATAATAACAAAGGGGAGGATTTTCAAAGGTACAATTGGGCAGTAGATGCCCAACTTCCTTTGATTTACCATGTGAGCTGGGGACCTTTGACAATCTCCTCCTAAAGTCCTAAGCACAAGTGAATTTGGAAAGCTTCTCTCATTTGTAATAAATATAATAATAGTTACAATAAGCAGTGACATTATTGACCTAAACTGCAACCACTGTTATATATTTGCAGCAAATATTGTACAAAGGTTGTTGTGGGAGGTGTCTATGAAAAGGTTATGGTTTGCTGGTTATGATTATGCTTATCTGTATGTGTGTATCATTTTGTAGTTGAAGTTATGAATATTGGATATGTACTTGTATCTCAATGTGTTTGATTCTAAGTATCATTATTGAATCATTTGGTCAGCTTCTTGAGAAAGGAATTTGCAGATTGAGTGCCCAGTCAAGAAACACTTAGCTGACAATGGACCTTGGGAGACTCCAATCCACATGAGAAGTCTTCCTGGGAACATTCAAGGTGGCGTGTGAGCAATGGCAGCTCTCCCTGTAAATAAATTTGTCATGCATGGACATGTGACTTGTCCATGTGACTCCAAACTCCATCTTGCTGCTGTGATTTTTCCACAGTAAGAACAAAGGGTCCTTCCACCCTGCAGAGGATATAAAAGGCCCGGGAAATCCCTCCATTTTGTATTCAGTCCAGCTTCTTACCTCTGGAGGACCTTTGATACACTAAAGCTCTGAACAATGGACTGAATGACCGATCCAAGCTGTGGATGTACTCCAGAGACTTGATTTGAGCCTGCAATTTATTCTATCACTGCTACAAGCCTGAACCAAGAACTCCGTTAATGTAAATGGAGCTATACCATTTTCTACCAGCTGAGAATATGGTCAACAATTTCTGGACAGGAAATAATCTACATTTTAACCAGTCTTTCTGTCACTTTTTATCACTGTTGTCCAAGGATTACTTTCCAGATGAAGAACTAATCCCCGCACCCCCCACATATACAAGTGTCTTCTATCAGGCATGTGTTCTGCAGAAAGCCAGTGTAAAGCATCGTTCTTTTCTATCCACAGCCATTTTACTAGATCATCCAACTTCTTTAGTGGTCCAAATTCTTGCCTTTCTTACAGCTATGAAACAGTGAGATATTTACCCGCCCTGAGGCTGTGTGACCTCGAAAGAAGCAGCGTTTTAAAAGATGACCGGATTGTTTACAAAGCCAACCATTAATGTCATCTTAATGGTTGATTGCTTATATGGCTATACCATTAAGGCCAAGGTTAGCCGTTCTAAAAACAAACGGCTTCATCGGAATCATCTGTACTTTCCCCAGCACTAAGTGAACTAACAGCAGAAAGCCTCAAGTCACCCTGTGAAAATGTCCATCTGGTTCTGTTCACATGTGAACAGTATATCTCAGGAATGACATAACTGGTCAGGGGTAGAACCAGGGCTTCATTTGTAATGAAAGTGGTTCCAGTGCTCAAGCACCTTTTTTGCATTCATAAGTGATGCAGCAAGCCCAGAGGTGCCAGTGCTACGAACCGCCAAGTGTAGAAGTGCCGGGCTCAGCCGTGGTGAGCCCTGGGTATAACATAAAGCGGGATTGCTCTACGGATTGGGTTAGATATACACGTTATAAATCCAAACATACTTTGTGGGCTTGCTCCTCAGCATGCTGAAGTCAATCGTTTTGCTATCGTTTTCAGTGGGAGGAGGACTGGCTCTTTTATGTGCACAGGATCGATCTGCTTTAAAAACCAGCTTCTTTACATCTTGACGCCTGATCATTTGGGGACCCTGAACATTTCGGGCCAGGTTCTCTGCTATACTACGGGATGATACAGAAACTGAGAGGCGGGGTGGCCCAAAGGAGCCAGTTGTGGCTTTTGAATTTGGGGCCCACTCTACCGAGCCCCATTCCTCAGCAGATTTAGAGCAGCATTGGGGAGATAGACTATGGTAGGTAGTAGAGGACCATTTGCCAGCTGGGAATTGCAAATTCTCAGCGCAATTTGGCTACACTCCCTCTCCTTTCTGCCACTTCCCTTGAGCCATGGCTTTCTTCTGGACGTAGAAGCCAGCTGTGATGGATCCAGACCAGTAGGGGACTACACCGCACCTGGCTGAGGGGGAATACTCAGCTGGGGAGATCCATCCAGTTGACAGCCCATTTGTACCAGCAGAGCAGCAGAAAGGGGCCATGATGCAGGGAGAGAAACTGATTCATTCATTTCACATAGCTCTATGTATACACACACTCAGAAGTGTAATTTCACTGCCATCCAGAACCCCTTTGGTCAGCACTTTGAGTCTTCTGCATGGACACAAGTTGAGCATCCCTAGGTCTGCTACTGTCCAGCTCAGTGCAATCTTGAAAGCAAGGGTATGCTGACTTGCATAATCACCTCCACCCTCCTCTAGAATGATTTTTTAAGAAAATAAATTGAATTAAATGAAATTATATTTTTTCTAACGGAAGTGAAACCACCTGACACATAAAATAAATTAAATAGAAGGGAAGGCAATTGTAACTTCCAAGATTTTTTTCTCTTGTATATTAAGAAAATAAGCAGGATCATGTGATCATGAACTGAATGCAGAACCCAGGGGAAATAAAAGAAATAGCTTATTGAAGCAAATTTTAATTATTGGTTGATTGCAGATTGGATACAGCTTTTCCTTTTCATTTACTGAGCCAGATCCTCAGCTGGTGTGAATTGGTGCCACTCCATTAGAGCTCAGAATTAGTCTAGATGAGCCAAATTCCTTGCTCATTTATGCCTGTGTAAATCCAGAGTAATCCCTTTACAGTCAATCAATTTCCAGTGCTGTCAAATTGTTATCAGATCAGAATCAGGGGCCAGATTTTCAGCTGGTGTCGATCAGTGAGGCTCCATAGGTTTCATGGATCTATGCCAGTTTATACAAGATGAGTATTTGGCCCCAGGTCTTTGAATTTTCAAGCACTTTCTTAAGAGTCCCTATGAGCATATGTAGCATGTTAATTAAAGACGGCAGATACCAAAATGAGTGGACAAATCCCGTGGTTTTAGATAATAAATGAGGATGTTAGTTTGATTAATTATATAGCTTATTTTTTGGCAAGTTTTTTTCTTCTTCTTAATTAGTAGAAGCAATATAGAGAAACAGAATAACACACAGCCATGAATGTGGATAAAACTGCTTTGCCTTTCAAAAAAGGGAATTCTTCCCACCATGCCTGTTATTATATAGGGAGTCTCTCCCAGTCAAATCCATCATCTCTGTGGGAATAGTTCCATCCCGATGTGTTCTGTGTATCTAGCATGAATCACACACTGTCTCTGTCTTGACACTAGTGTTTTGAAACAAGTTGTTCTAATGCGTCAACACAGCCAGAAAGTCTGATCTGTATTTCAGGTTGAAGTTATAGCACGTTTCCGCAGCACCATTTTCGACCGTTTCGAATAGGCTGCAGTGCCAGTTAGCATGACTGGCTCATATGCCAGCCTTCACATTCTGGTACCCCCAGGTAACTTCAGGCTGCTGCTGTGCATTTATTCTGAACGTGACTTCTTCATGTCATTCCAAGGAGAAGCTTCCACAGGGAGAAACATCCCTGGCTGTCATCATTCATGGGATTACAGGAACACGGGCTTCTCATTCTTGCCCTGTTTACAAACATTTCCTCAAAGGTCAGTTGCTCAGCACAAGCAAAACAAAATAGTGTTCCAAGGAATTGTTTGATATTTATTAGAGCAACTTGTTTGTCAGCCACAAACCGCAACATGGAAACAACCCACCTAAAAACACTCGCATAAACTTACAGTTTCCTTCTAGGGTCTAGATCATTATTCAGATGAGGTCACTGACGAATGAACGTTGTGGTTGCAAATTATTTCATTTTGCATTAGTCATCTTGGGTTCTGTTCCATTTTCCAGCTTTATGGACAATAAATAGGCTACGGGATAGCTTTTAAAAATATATATAAATGAATGAGCTCTGGTACCTTACAGTTATTAGAGCCAGCTCTTCATCTGGTGTGCATCAGCTTAGCTCACTGAATTTATTTACACCAACTGAAGAGGTGGCCCACCAGTGTTTTGCTTTTATCTCCTGAAAAGCTGTTGGATCCCATTCAGTGATCGGGATAGGCACAAGGTATTTTGAGGCCGGAATGGGTGGCTGGGAGGTGTTTGTACTCTCTGCTGTGTGAACTCTTATTTTTAAAGAAATGTGGCTCTAGCAGATGCAGCATGTACTGTTAGTGAGTGTGTGCACTATACAGAAAGCTGGCAGCAGAGATGGAACCAGATTGTAATCTAAAGGGCAAAGCCTGCCCAAACTGAGGGATTATTTGATCCGGGGCCTTTGGCCCTGCCCCTTCTAGAAATAAAGGCCAACAGTAAAACTGAATATATACAGTAGTATACTTTCACAATGATGAGTCACAATTCCTCCCTGCTCCTTCTTCGCTCCCTCATTTGCTGCTACCTTACACCAACAGCAAACTACAATGCTCCCCGTGCCCTTTCAACTATTTTGTCCAGCATGTAGGCGGATGGAGCCAAAGTTTTACCCATTTCCCACCCACTTCCCTACCACCTGCTCCAGGATCCCAAGCTCTCAGCCCCTTCTTACTCCTGCACACTCAGACCAATGTCCAATGTCATTCTGGGGTTCAGAGGGTCTTGCATGGGTAGATAGCCCAAGACCCTATCTAGAGCTATGGTTGCTGTCTCCTGGTGAAACACCCAGGAAAGTCAAGTTGTGAGAATGCCATCCTCCCTCTTCAAGACTAAATCCTCCCAACAGCAATGCTGTCTTGGGTGGGGTATGCAATCTTCTCCTCTCCTTCAGCAGTGGAAATCAAACACACAGCCTTCAGACTTGGCTCGATTTTTAAGTTTCAATGAGATTTACATAGCAAGCGAAGTTTGATGAAAATGGGTTCAAGGAAATACTCAGGTTCAGAGTGTAGTTCTGAAGCACCTATCTACCATATTTGGCCTGCAGACTCATCTGCAGACCATTCACTAATCCATTATCAACCAGAGAGGTCAACATCTTCCTACGTACGCTCCATATATACCAACTACCCACTATTGTCAAGAGGCCATATTATTCTTCATATGCAATCCTGAGACATCTTTTCTCCCAACTATTATTCAATCACAAGGCAGAAAACCCAATCCATCTCGCCAGCCACTTTCTATAGACTGAAAATCGCACTGCAGCTTCCCTACCCCAACCCACCCTCCCATGGTGGATCAGAAACCACAGCTTCTATCTACAGACCCATATTGACCTTCATGCAATACACTATACACCTATAGGCCAAGATTTCTGAAAGTCACTAGCAATTTTGGGTGCCTACACTGAGATATCTTAAAGTGGCCTGATTTTCAAAGAGTGCTAAGTATCTGCCCTTTGAAAATCAGGTACCTCTAACATGTCGCATGCTGCTGAGACACCCAAAATCACAAGTCACTTTTGAAGATCTTGGCTGAAGCCATCAGAACTTAGAGCATCCAGTGCATCAAACCAACACAAGTACATAGTAGGCCAGATCCTTAGCATGAAGCAATATGGATTTACACCAGCTAAGAATCTGGCCTCTGCCTTTATCACTGGGGAGTCTACATGTCTGTTGAATGTTTTGTATTTTTTTTTCAATCCATGATTTCAACATTTCTGAAGTTGTTATTATGAAATAAGCATATCCCTGTTGACGGATGATGGGCAGCTACACAAGGGCAAAGTTAATATAAAGCAAGTTCTTGGCAAAACCAGTGCCATTTGCTGAGTTGTAAGATAAGCTATTTTCCAGCCAAGGATACGAGCTGTAACAACAATGGGGAAAGTGGCAAAATAAAAGCATAACTTTGTACAGCCAAACAATTAAAGTTCCTTTGGTAACAAATTCTTTTAACCCTGGAGTTGACAATTTCTTTCTGGGTTACAAAGAGATGCACCATTTGCAAGTTACAGATGGAAAATGCTGGTCAAAATTGTTATTCTTTTATTGTTAGCAAGTGTGTCAGTAATATAACTGTACCAGAGTTCAGACTCTGGCAACAAATATAGTAGACTCTCAATTATCCAGGATTGGGTTAACCAGAGAGTGGATTAACCAGGATGTCAAAAAAAAAAAAAAAAGAAATATGTGTAACTCACAGGGCCGGCTCTGGCTTTGTTGCTGCCCCAAGCACAAAAAAAAACAAACAAAAAAACCCAAACCCACCAGGGTACAGGGCAGCCAGTGAACCAACACCCTCTCCCCCTGTGCAGGGTGGCTGGTGAACCAACCCCCTCTCCCCTTATTTCCTATGGATGGTGATTATCCAGGATTTTATTAACCAGAATTTTTTTTTTCCCTATCATCCTGGATAATCGAGAGTCTGCTGTAGCTGCTTGATTGATTACTGAAAAGTGCATATAAGTGATGTGCTATCAAATTTGTAAAAAAGTCACCAGGCAGCTGGTTTTTGGCCTAAAATGCAGCTTGGTTTGCTTAAAAAAAAAAAATAGAAGTTTATAAGATCTGTTGGTTGAAATGTTCAAAGCTGACACGGGGACTTATACCACTCCCATTAATTTCAGTGGTTCAGTGCTCAAATCTCCTAGCTGACTTGGAATATCTCAACCGATATAAACAGAAACGTTCTCTTGATTATTGGTATTATTTTATATGAACGCAGCTCTTTATTGGATCTAAACACTTCTCCACTCCTAGGAGGTGCTGAGCATTCTCAGTTCCTGCATTGAGAATGGTCAGCAGCTTGCAGGAACTGTAGCATTATTAGTAGTCAGATAGGGTTGTTATAAAATGTTGCTTGTTCTGTTTATCCAAATGTACAAGAATTAGATCTTGGGAAAATGCATATTTCCAGCCGTGGTATAATTCTTTTCAGTTGCTGATCATATCATTAGTAAAGACAATTCTGCCTCAACATATGTCTGATTCATTTAATGGTTACACATAACATTGCTGCCCGCATATTATATCCACACACGCAAACAAAAATGTTGTAGAGTGCCAAACCATTACAGAACTGAGCCTGGACACTGCAGCAATCTCCTTTGCAGAAAAGCTGGAAAATTAAACTGACTAGAAAGAGACATTCTATCATCACCATGTGGTTGGGCTCCCTGCCTGCACTACATTTCCCCTGAGGCATTGTGGTCTACTCTGTGGCTGAAATAATGCAGTGCGGGTGTCATGTAACCATAGAGCATCATGGCAGGTCTGGTCTGTCTGGCGAGCCTGGCTGTGTAAATGGTGGCAGGAGACACTCAAACTACAAATCCCATGAGGCACTGTGACTGGGGAGAGAGATAGCTCAGTGGTTTGAGTATTGGCCAGCTAAGCCCATCCTTATAAGCTCAATCCTTGAAGAGGCCATTTAAGGATATGGGGCAAAAATCAGTTGGATGATTTTAATGGGGGATTGGTCCTGCTTTGAGCAGGGGGTTGGACTAGGTGATCTCCTAAGGTCCCTACCAACCCTGAGATTCTATGATACAGATTAAAATGTCTATCCAGGCTGAAACAATTTCCAAATGAAATTTTTTTAAAACTTTCCATTCTGTGAAATAATTCAATATTTTGACTTTTTGTTCTGATTTAGAACAAAAAGTCAAAATTCAAATTATTAGAATTTCCCATGGGAAAAAAATTCCAATTTTTAGCCATATCTAATACTTAGTCACATCTGTAAACAGTCTGATTTTCACTCATAGCTCCCACAGGAGGGTAGTGCTTGATCAACTTCAAAGTTATGCCATTCATAGTCCAAACAGCTATACTGAGCATTTACTCTTACACAGAATAGCTACATCTTCCTCATCCCATGTTTGAGTATTCTAATGTTCTTGTTTATTTTCTTTATTTCTCTTTGACTTTACTAAGTAAGTTCAATCACTTAGCAAGAATTCATTATTTGCTATCCAAATATGGAGTCTTTAGAATATGTTTTCTAAAAGAAAACAATAGAAATATTATTCCAAGAATATCCAATTTTCAGCAGAAAACTCATTTCCTTAATTTCTGGACGTAACGAATTGGCACACTAGAAATAGATCTTGATTGTTAGAAAAGGATTAATCCTGTCTTTAATGAGCTTGCACATTCCAAGTGCACAAGATCAAATGCACGCTTTAGACTAAACAGCGATTAGAATGATCTTGCACATTTCCCATTAGCTATTACAAATATACATTCCCCTGCAGTGATTTATGATCATTGAACAGCACAGCTGGATTGGAGCGATTGCAAACAGCAATTGAATTTCTGCTTACTCCTGAGGAAAGTTAGCAGAGCTTGATCAAATTCACAGAGTGGAAGCAACTGGTGAAGAACCTAAATGTCACTGTATTTATGGTTGTGAAAGGAACAATTAGTTTGAAACAGGAAAACTAAATAAAGCAAAGATCCATTTTTCAAAATTGCTGGAGAAAATAATCACAGAGAGGAAGAATCGTCTTGCAGTTAAGATATCTAGAAGATCTTGGTTCAGTATTTGGCTCTCTCATGGACTCCCTGTTTGACTTGGAGTAACATCCCTCAAAAGGGACTTCAATGGGAGCAGAGTTATGATAACACTAAGCACTTTTGAAAGTCCCACTTAAGCCTGACTCTTCAGCTCAAGATATCAAGCAAGGCTCATTTTTTTAACTTTGGCAGTCTTCAGTCCCCAGTACCAGTGAAGATTGTGGCTGTCACACAACTTCATGCACATTGGCACCTACGTCCTTTTAAAGCACCAGCACCCAATCGTTTTTAGGGCTCAATCAATCAACAGGGCCCAAGGCCTTGATATTTACCCTATGTGTGCTGGTGAAATTCCAATGGCTTCAGAGCTACACACTGGGTAGGGGAGCCAGAATTCTGCATGACTGAAGTCAATGGGAGTTTTGCCATCGGTTTCAGTGGGAGCAGGTCCTGACCTATAGCAGTTCCTTGATCTCTTCACATCATGATTCCAATATTTGTCAGCCTTGAGGGCTCAGTCCTGCCAGATGCTGGATGCCCTGGCTTGATTCAGCAAAGAGTTTAAGCATATGCTTAACTTTAAGCACGTGAGTAGGCATATTGAAGCCAAAGGGGCCACTTACCTATTTAATAGTAAGCAAGTGCTTGAGGGTTCATCAGCTGAGTGTGCTGCAAGCTGTAGAAAACATTTTCATACATGTGTGTTCAAACTGATGTCGTCATTCTATCAGATCTAACCAGGGTCCAGCCTGTCCTGAGTTGTCCTCCGAGGCTTTGGCCACATTACTGAATAAGAATTGTTGAATAAAGATGTAGCTCCAGAAATATTCTCCATAATAATAATTAAGCAGCTGGGATGTGACCCTCACAAAACACACAGACATTGATGAATGACCAAGTTTAGAAAATATTTTGCCAGGTGCTTAGGTCTAAAGGCAGCTGCTTTTGTATATTTATTCATGTCACAGACAAGACTTTTGGCGATGTGAGGGCATTTTCTCATAACACATTAAATCTGGGCAAGTACTGCTGGAGTTAAAGATGAGCCCAAGACACAAAATTTGGATCCAGGTCCTAACATTCCTACAGCTCAAGGGTTTATGAATCCAGGATTTAGGGTCCATCTATTATATAGGGAGAGACCAGCTGAAGATTCTGGATCCAGATCTGGATTCTGATCCATTATTCCCCATACTCCAGATATTCAGATCTAGTGGTTTGGAAAATTTTCCAGCTCAAAACTGAAATATTTCAATTCTGAAAGGCGGCTGTGGTGCCTTATGAGAGTTGTAGTTTGGGTGCCTCATTCTCCCATTCTCTTCAGTGGGCCAGGCTCTCCTGTTGGACTTCAGCTCCAATGAAGCACCACCTCTCCTCATCAACAGTGAGGGGAGGCAGTGTATCATGGGAGATTGTAGCATGGAATTTAGGCCTGGTCTACATTTGAAACTTAGGTCAGTTTATGTCATCCAGGGATATGAAAAATCCACATTCCTCTGTGGCATAGTGAAGCTGACCTCAGTCCCCATGTAGACAGCTCTAGGTCAACAGAATAATTCTTCCACTGACCTAGCTACCCGCCTCTTGGGGAGGTGGATTCCCTACACTGATGGGAGAATCCCTTCTGTCAGCATAGGTAATATTTACCCTGAAGCACTACAGCCACTGTAGCATTTTAAGTGGAGACAAACCCTTAGAGAGAGGAGCACTGATTGCAGGAAGGAAGAGTTTGGAGGAGCACTGTGAAGTCATTCTGTTTGCACATGGCTGGAATGCTAACTGCAATTGCAGCATCAAATCAGGTTGAGAAAACTGGCGCAATCTCGTGTTACTGCCCATGAAGTAGAAATGAACTACAATTTCCCCAAGACACTGTGGTGGAGACTCTGAATTGAAATATTTTAGTCCAAAATATTTTGGCTTTTGTGCCAAAAACTTGAAGAAAAAAAAGTGGTTTTAGCTCTAATTAACATGTTTACTGATACAAAGTGCTAGAGAGACAACAGTTGGGAGAAACAAAATGGCTCTTTTCAACCCAGATAGCTTAAAGAAGAGATCTTCTACCGCATTGCATAGGCACTTATCCACAGCTGCAGCAATGACCAGTCTCGCCACCCAGTCCTCAGCATTATAATTTACTTAAGGAAGTGGTGTCTGTAGCTGGAATTAGGTGTAATGAACTGTGGGGAATAGTCAGGGCTTACAGTTCCAGAGTATCCTTACACCCCTATAGGAGAATCAGAAATACCAATGGTAACTAAAATCTTAAAGTATAGATTTTACCCTGTGCTGCCTCAGCTGGGAACTTTCCATTTGTTGGACTGATCCAATTGGAGATGCAGCTGTCCTTAAATGTAGATGATATTTTTCCATTGAACAGCAAAGAAAGCCACAGTATCTACTCACCCTGGAAATAGACATCCTCCTGTTGCTCAAGAGAGAAGCTACTAACCTTTGCCAAGTTACTGGGATTGCAGTAATGAGTCATATACTCAGATCAGATCTAAAGCCAAACCTCGGTCTGGATCATGGCTCTTAGATCTATGCATGGAGAAGTCCCAGCGAGTGTTTATTACCTCTCCTTGTGTGTGGAAGATGCTCCCCCAAAGCCCATGGTCCATGAATGGAGAGACTGGTGAAGGCACAGTGGGCCTGGGGAAAGCACACGTGTCTCCCACACGTCTGGCCCTGTGAAGATTCCCCAGCATTGATTGTATAGTCCCAGGCTGTATTTGCTTTGCCAGAGTGCCTCCCACAGGAGGTTCTAGGATGCTGCAGCCATGGGAAGCCAATGGTAGCAGTGTTCTTATGTAAACATGCTGCCACCGCCAAGGGGATTTTGGCAGCCAGGTCTCGTGGGAGGCACAGGATCTCCATTTGATAGGTCTTCTCCTCCCACAAAGATCCACGCAAATCCCTGGAGATATGCATCTGTCTCCACAGGACAACCAGCCCAGCCCCTGCAATGGGACTCTGGCAGAAGGATCTCCACGAGGGGCTGGTACAGGCCCTCTGTAAATGCTGACTCAGCATTCAGGATCCACCCAAAACCCACTGAACTCCACAGGAGACTTTCCTTGAATTTCAGTAGGTTTTGGATTGTATCGTACAACGCCACCTTCTGGATATCCACAGAAAGTTCGGCCATCCTAGTAAACACAGTCTGCAATCTAATGCATTTAGAGCTAGAGGGCATGTCTACACTGCAACTGGAAACCCGCAACTGGCCCGTGCTGGCTGACTCAGGCTCACAGGGCTCAGGCTAAGGGGCTGTTGAATTGCAGTGTGGACACTCGGATTTGGGCTGCAGCGTGGGCTCTGATATCCTCTTATCTTGCAGGGTCCTAGAGCCCAGGCACCACCTAAGTCCTCGTGTCTACACTGCAGTTAAGCAGCCCGTCAGTGCCGAGCCAGCTGACACGGAGCAGCCAGGGGTGGTTTTTAGTTGCAGTGTAGACAAACCCAGTGACTCGTGCGAGCAATCCTTCCTCGTGTGGGCAGTCCCAGTGAAACCAATGCTACTCGTCCACTAAAGGGGTACCCAAGCAAGTAATGATTTCCAGGGTCTGGGCCTAAATTACAAAATGCCCTAATGATTTAGCTTGTCTCTTTAAATCTGTTTTTTTTAGTCGACAGCTGGGCTCAAATAGAGCAGGTCTTGCACCACTGTCCCCAAATGAGTGATTATTTTAACAAATTTCTTACCCAAACCGAAGAATCCCCATCACTGGTGATTAAGAACAGGTTAGACATCTACCTGTCAGGGATGGACTAGGCAGACTTGGTCTTGTCTCAGCATAGGGGGAATGGATGAGACGACCTCTCAAAATCCCTTCCTGCCCTATGTAGCTGTGATTCTTACTAGCAATATAGGCCAGAGCTGAACGATTGGCAGGCAATTAGATTTCCACTTTCGTTAAGAATAGCTATGATTTTAGTCTTATTTCTTTTGGTGCAGCTGATGTGCTAACATTAATTTGCTCTTTGCAGCTGATCTAGCTTTATATATACAAGAAAGGGGAAAAACCCCAACTTTTCCACTCCTGATTACATTACATTTATTTTAGCAAGTGTAAATGAGCAGGAAAGGCATCATTTACTACAAGGAACACCTGCCAGTATGATGATAAATGGAGACCTTCGGTTTCAGTGCTGTCCATCTGTCAAATACTAACTATCCCTTCCCTCCCAGCAAACCATTTAAAATAGAACCAAAGACCTCTCCATCCCTCCCCAATGCTAGCAAAGCATGTAAGCATGTGCTTAAATGTAATCACCAGGTGCCCCAGGGCATTCTGGGGGTTTGTTCATCTGCTTAAAGTTAAGAATATGTTCAAGAGCTTTGCTGGATCAAGTCCTAACTGAAAATATAAATGACAAATAGCTTGTTCCATTCTACTACATAAAGTGGGGACGCGAACGCTTGAGGGAATGTAGAGTTTACAGATGAGGCTAAGATTTTCAAAGGAACCCAAGAGAATTAGGCACCCACATGCCTAATGAAACTCAATGGGATTTTGGCACCAAACTGTCATAGGTTCCTTTGAAAATGCCAGGCGAGGCTTTCAGAAAGGGGAGACTCCTAGAATCTTATTTAGATCCCTGAATAAGTGACTAGATTTTTGCCACCCCTGCCACCCCCCCCCCCCCATCTTTAATTAGGCCTGGGTGCCCCAGTAAGAATGGGGCCCAAGCTTCCTGAATGGTAGAAATCAGACTTGGAATGGTTTCTCTTAACAGTTTGTAAGGAATGAATTCTGGAATTGCTATGTATGCAAAACTTCCATTAGTGGCAGTCTGACATGCACACCAAGAGGGTATCACTATGTGCCAAGATGCTGCATGACCTGAATTTCAATAATTATCATAGTTTGGCAATTTTCCTGAGTTATAGAATACAGTGTGTTCTTTCTGCAGGGTTTCCTAGTGGATAGAGCACTGGACTGGGCATTAAGAGACCTAGCTTCTATTTCTTGCACCCTGTGGAGTGACCTTTGGCAAGTCACTTCACCCCCCTCCCCCCGTGCCTCTATTTGCCCTTCTGTAAAATGAGGATAATGGTACTGTTCTCATTTGTAAAGTGCAGTGAGATCTACTGTGTAAGATCTAGGTATTAGTACATATACCTGCCCACGTAGCTCTGGAAGTTTTGAAATCAGCGGAATTCATGACTTCCTAATAATCCATTAAAATTAAAAGCCTAAGTGATTATTCAAAGATACTTCCGGCTGTGATCTGAGTCAGCCTGACTTTTTTTCCTCTGTAGCATCACTCAATTTAAAACAAAGCAACATCCAAAATGAACAATCCAGCCAGCCTTCTGACATGTCATTTATTATTGCAGTGAGTGAAGCTCTTTGAAAAAAAAATTGCTGTCCTTTTTGGCAACCATTCAGAAAATGATGACTGTTCAAATATATTCAAAGGTTGCTTTAGGACCCAGGTGTCTCAAGAAACGTTATGTTCTTGGCATAGCTTAAACTGTTTACTTTCTTTTTTGTTAATATTTTCAGTTCTCTTTATGACATTGTTCTCGGCAGCCAGTGTTTCCCTGGTGGAAAAAGAGACATTTGTGCAGAAAGGGATAATGTGCTTCACATATCTGAAATAATGTCATAACCTAAAGCACTTCACAGCATATGATAGAAAGGATTTAGGCCTCCATTTTCAAAGCTGACTAACGATTTTCATGCATGGGCTGGTAAGGGTTAAAAGATTTTGCAACTCTAAAATACAGAGGGAAACTGAAGTTTACAACATGACAACAGTGTAATGTGTACAATAAACAAAGGCTTGCAGAAGTTGGATTGTTCAAAGGATTTATTTGGTCCCAAAAGGAAATCACCCCCGATGCATTTGTTACATTTCATTTTCCATTCATATTCCACCCCACTTATCAAATTGGTGTCAAGATTGTAGTGAATTAAGTCAGCTGCAATGCTCTCCCTGCGGCTTTGGGGATATTTAGTGTCAGACAGGAATGATCTCAAAAGGAAAATGGTATGGGAAAATGCTGAGCTGTGTCAGTAACTCACATGGTTAGAGCCAATGCTCCATGCCTTCTATCCCTCACAAGCCTATCAGGTAATGTCTGTAATTGATCCAAGTTCCTTCTAAAAGAGCTTGTCCCACAGGCCTGACCCAAAGCCCCTTAGAATCAGTGGGAGCCTTTCCATTGACTTCAGTGGGCTTTGGATCAGACCCTAATTCACTATCCACATATAAATATCAAAATTTCAATAGAACAAGGGGCAAGCATTGAGCTTTCCCCACCACTTGTGCACAACCAGCCCTTCCTTTGCAGAATCACTGTCAGGAAGCTGTGGTAGCTCCTTTCATACAACTACACCCAAATCTTCCTCCCTGCAATGCCCACAGTGCCTGGTTGGCTGTACAATCTATTCTATAGTTCAGAAAGCTTTGTTCCAAACCCAATTCAGTTTGCTAAGTGGCAACACTGCTGTTACCAAACACATCAAGTACAAAACCCAAACCCTTGGATGCAAAGAATGAATAGCTAAGGATATTATAAATCTTACACTGCCCACATAGTTCATAGATTTGGGGGCCAGAATGGACTGCCTGTATTACAGTGGCCATGAAGTTTTATGCAATTACTCCTGTGCTGAGTCAATCACTGATGTGTGGCTAAAACATACCTGGCAGAAAGGCCTCCAGTCTTGACCTGAAAGCTCCAAGAGCTGAGAATCCACCACTTCCCTTGGTAGTTTGCTCCAATGGTAACTCACCCTCACTGTTTAAAATAAAACCTGTGCCTTATTTCTAATTTGAATTGGTCTAGCTTTAGCTACCAGCCCTTGGTGGTTGTTCTGCCTTCCTCTGCAAGATTAAAGAGCCCTCTAGTACCTGGTATTTTCTCCCCATGGAGGTACTTACACTCCTTAAAAAAACGTTAACAGATCGAGCCAGATCTTCACCTGCAGTAAATCAGCAAAGGTCCCAGTGAATTCAAGAGGGCAATGCCATTTTACACGAGCTGATGATGTGGCTTATTATCAAGTGTAAAGAAACAGCTGTTTCATCCCAACATACTACTGTAACCCTAACTTTGACTCTTAGACTTACAAAGTCTGTTAACATATGTTTGTTGTCTTGATGTTGGGATCTTAGTATCTTCTTTTAAGGAATGCTGTTAACATTTCTCTTTTACCAGTTAATATATTTTAACTGATAAAAGTTGGCAGCTGAATGGTAAGTCAAATGGCAGCTGACTTGTTTTATTTATTTTAATTTTCTTTTTGCCAAAATACATGTAACTGCTTTTTCCTGAGAATAATATATCTGTAGCTTGATAGGAAAAGGATAGAGCATTGTTGATGTATGGTAAAATTATACATATGTGTTATGTAGACTTGCATTTGAGGCAGATCAATATACACCTACATTTTATGGGGTTTATTTCATTGGGGTTTTGTGCTGAATATATATTTTAACATTGCTGCTGAAAGAGTAGTATTTATTTTGGGGTCAGAGTTAAGGTTGCTCTATTGTCATTCCGACCCCGGTTCCGGGAAGCATCCCTATTCAAGAGAGCATTTAAGCACATGCTGAACTTTAAGCACATGCTTAAATCCCATCAATTCCAATTATTTGAAAAATGCATTTTAAAGCCCTTTACTACTAAAGGCACTACAAATGCATAGGGTCACATTCCTCCATGGTGTAATGTCAGTAGCTTCAGTGGAGTTATACCAGAGACAAATTTGGTCCATAAGGGTACTATTACAACTGACTCTCTCTTTCCTTTCTGGGATATTTTCACTCCTGGCTGCTCAGCCATTTAATTAATTTACTTCCTTAGCCACCCTTCCCTACTTGACTAGCCTCACACACTCCATTCCTCCTGAGAATTGGTCAGTGGAGGATAAATTCTTACTGATCTCCTCCATTCTCCTCTCTACATTGTGAATTTGGAACTCTCTCTATCCTGCCTATCTTGGGGGGTTTCGCAAGCTATAAGAGCACCTGTGTGTCAGTGAGCTGCCAATGAAGATAAATAAAACTCCCAAATATATGATGTCTGAAAATTCTCTGTGAAACTAAAGAGAGAAATCCCCTGCTATACAGCATGGTCTCATGTGTGAGGATTAAGGATTATACTGTGCAGTTGAGAAACCTGTTTATAACCCCAAAATGATTATACTTTATATAGGACAGCACAACTACATTACATGGCTCCATTAGAGTAATGATTGTTGGCTGTTTCCAAAGTCTACAGCTCTCCCTGGTGGAGGATCAAGGAAGTAATTACTGATTAAAGAGAAGAGCTGCACAAATATTTACAGAGATTATTAGTGCAAGGTTTGCAAAGATTTAGAAAAGAGAGTGTGTTTGTCCAAAACTTATCCAGACTTCATTGAGCTGGAAGACTTTTATGGGCAAACCTTACTTATGAGATTTTCAGAATAGCCTGGTTATTGCTTAGGAGGAAGTACATCAGCATAGCCCCTCCCATAGTATTTCAGTGTCCTATCGTCCTTGCAGAGGTGAAGGCCTGGATTCTGGAAAGATTGAAGAACGTGCTTAACTTAACAGGATTACTCACAGTGCATAGACTTCAGAGGGGAAGCATAGTCTGATAGTTACAGTGCCAGTCTGAGATTTGGAATACCGGGGTTCATTTCCCTCCTCCGCTACAAACTTCCTGTGTGACCTTGGGCAAATCACTTAGTCTCTGTGTGCCTTGATTCCCCATTTGTAAAATGGAGAGAATACCATTGTCCTAGCCCGCAGGGGTGTTATCAGGCTCTGACTTGCAAAAGTGATGTACCCTTAGAGAGATAAAATAGGACTGCCCATAGTGTGTAAAGTGAAGTGTGCACTTAAGTCTTTACCTGAATCAGAAAGTGTAAGTAACAAACAAAACTCTTCCAACTTCAGAAATGGCCAGATTCATTTTGAGGTTCAGACCAGTTCTAATATTATCCAAATTAGTTGTCAAACCCCTGCTAATTTCCTCTCTCTTATATAAACTTTAGGGTTTTGTGGTTTTGGTTTTTTGCCATCTTTTAAATGTTTACAGACTTTGTACTAAAACAGATAAAGGAAATATATTTTGAGTATTGATTGTAAATAACATTTTACATAAACTGGTTTATAAAAGTGATCAACATTACTTATATTACATTTTTACTTTTTATAGATTCTGCCTGGTCTCTGCATTGAAACAGTACTGGGTATGTGGTATTTCTAGATGAAATTTGATAAGCACCTACAGCTTCAGATAGCAGCTCTATAAACCTAAATACATACATTTGGGCCAGTGTTGCTCCACTGATGTCAGACTTATGTAGAACCATGTTGATTTAGAGCAGCTGAGGATCTGGTCAATTTTTTTTTTCTAGCTGCTGTAAATCAACATGGTTCCACTTAAGTCTGACATCAGTGGAGCAACACTGGTCCAAATGTATGTATTTGGTGTGTCTGTATTGTTCAACTGGAATCAGAACTAACCTCTCCCTTGAAATCAAGGGTGCTTTAGCTGAGGACCTGGCCTGCTGTCTTGAACCTGTATATCTCAAATCAGTTGAGTAGGCTGTATGATGTTAATTGTCTCAGGTATATATCTCATTGCTCAGACTTTTCTGGGACTAGCCTGGAGGCCTAATACTTTGCATTCCTATTCAGGACACATGGGTTTAGTGTTTAGCTCTTGCTTTAAGCTGGAGCTGACAGCACTCTGAGTCCCTCACAGGAGGTGAAGTGCTTCATATTGCTCAACACAGACTCTTCCACTCCAGCCAAGTGAGCAGCAGAGCTACAAGCTCTTGTCTCAGCCTCCACCTCCACCCTTGAGCAAGGCAGAGGTGAAATTACCAGCCCTGGGGGTGGGGGAGGAAAATGGGGAGAGAATGAAGGTAAGTAACCATTTCTGTCCCAGTGAGCAAAGCTGTCATTTAGATTGTTAATATATGGAGATATGCCTATCTCATAGAACTGGAAGGACCTTGAAAGGTCATTGAGTCCAGTCCCCTACCTACACTAGCAGGACCAAGTACTGTCCCCTGACAGATTTTCTTGCCGCAGATCCCTAAATGGCCTCCATCAAGGATTGGGCTGACAACCCTGGGTTTAGCAGGCCAATGCTCAAACCACTGAGCTATCCCTCCCCCGCCATCATTTATTACACGAAATGATTTTAAAAAGCGTATTGAGGCTATAATGTATTACATGGCTGTCAAATATACACATACACAAGTTTATCCAGACTTACAGAAACAATTACTGGTAAATCCCTACTTTCCATGCATAGTGAACATCTGATTTTGCAGTCAACCTCTGTATAATGCAAGGGACTAGTGATACGCATTCATCATTATTAATACCAGCAGGGAACATCAGTTTTGCATGTGCGCCACTTTGCCATGTACATTGGCCAAACCGGACAGTCTCTACATAAAAGAAGGTTGTGTATTCGTGTGGATTCCACTAACGTCACTAAAGGGCCTATGAGAGTACTGGCTACCATGTTGCATAGCAACACAAGCCTGCATGTAGGGTGACCAGATGTCCCGATTTTATAGAGACCAACCGATTTTTGGGTCTTTTTCTTATATAGGCTCCGATTACCCCCACCACCTGTCCTGATTTTTCACGTTTGCTGTCTGGTCACCCTACCTGCATGAGAGAGGGTTTAGGAGGCGGTTGGCTGGGCACCTCCCCGCCCAGGAGTTGGGAGAGGTGAGGGGCCCCGGCCCAGGGCCCGTGAGCGGGAGCAGGTTTCTGGGTGCTGATGCTGAATGGGGCTGGCCCTAAATCAGCTAATGCATTGGGAGGCGGGGGGAGGGGTAATTCTGTTTGTTTCACTGTCACCAAGGGCGGGTGGGCCGTGAACACCACCAGACTGTGGTGGCTAGTTTAGGGCCAGCCCCACGTCTGTGCCCCATGGGCTGCCGCCCCATAGATGGGACCCCATGCCCTGAGTGGATGCTGTGAGGGTGTATGGGGGAGGGGGGCGGGGTTAAGCCAACCGCATGCGGGGGGGCCCTGACCCAATGCAGGGAAGGCAGTGCTGAGGGGGGTGCCCAGGGCAGACGGGCCCAAGCTGGGGGCGGTAGGCACTCCTGGCAATTGCAGACTTTTACTGCCCACCCCAAGGCCAGACAGAGCCTAGGTTTCTGTTCTGTGCCCTCATTCAAGATGGCCGACTCGTTGGTGTTCTTCTGAGGGAAAGCGGTCTCGCTGCCCATGCTCAAGATGGCCGACGAGAAGAGACCGGCAGCTCCCTGTGGGGATAGCAGGGGAGGGGGAGGGAGCTTTGCTGCCCACACTCAAGATGGCCGGGGAGGGCGGGGTGACGCTTCTGACGTGTACTGGGCGGCCATCTTGCGTTTGGGCGTCTGTGGAGCGGCCCACGCGGCGCAGCTATGGTGGCCGTGGCGGGAGGCGGAGCGCTCGGTGCGCGGTCCCTTGGGCTGTACCATCGCGCGGACATAGGGGAAGAGACCTGCGCCGCTGAGCCCGGCGGTGCGGAGCGCAGCGCAGCGCAGCGCGGGCGGGAGCCGAGCCCCGTGAGACTGCGCGAGAAGCGCGCTCCTCCTGGCAGGGTAAGGCTGGGCTGCCCCATAGCTACGCCCCTGTAGCCTACAGCCCCCATAGGTACTCCCTGCCCGCCCCTATAGCAGTACAGACCCTATAGCTACACCCTCCGTGCCCTTATAGCACTACAGCCCCTATAGCTACACCCTATAACACTACAGCCCCTATAGCTACACCCTGCCTACCCTTGTAACACTACAGTCCCTATAGCTATGCCCTGCCTGTCTCTGTAGCAGTACAGACCTATAGCTACTCTCTGTCTGCCTCTATGGTACTACTGCTCCTATAGCTACTACCTGTCTACCTCTATGTGCTACAGCCTCTATAGCTACTCTCTGCCTGCCCTGATAGCACTACAGCCCCTATATGTATGGCATGTCCACCCCATAGCACTACAGCTCCCCATAGCTATGCTCTTCCTGTCCCATAGCTCTGCAGCCCTTATAGCTCTCCCTTGCTTGCCCCTATAGCTCTATAACCCATATGGTTAAATCCTCCCTATCCCATAGCTCTACAGCTCTCTGTAGCTATACATTGCCCAAGTTCTGAAAGCAGAAACCATGCTGATGAGTAAGGACTGGAGGCTGCCCTATAGCTATCCCCTAGGTGCCCCTATTGCTATCCCCTGCCCGTCCCCTGTAGGTAGACACTGTGCTGATGGAGGAGGCTGGGGCTGCCCCTATAACTACACCCTGTGCAGCCCCATAGCTATATCCTGACCAGCCCTGATAGACACTGTGCCATTGGATAATATGGCTGGAGCTGCTCCTATAGGTATATATTCTGCCTGGTCCCTATAGATAGTGCTGATGTGTAATTTGTGCTGCTGATGGGTACTTTGGCAAGGGCTGCCCTTGTAGCTATACCTGGCCTACCCCTTACCTGTGCTAATGGGTAAGGTTGGGGGCTGCCCCTATAGCTATATGTTCTGCCTGGCCCCTATAGACAGACACTGGGCTGATTGGTAAGGCTGGGGGCTTGCTCGAGGACCCTGTCCCCTATAGCTAATCTCTATACAGAAGGGTCAGACTAGGGTATCACTTACTGCTACCTTCCTGCCTCCCACAACTGAGTCCTGTGCTGAAAGGTTTGCACGATAGTTGCCCCTCTCCCATTAACTCCCTGGCCCCCTCAAACTAAGCCACATGTCTTTGCTCAGTTAAACTGGTACAGGTGGCAATATGAGGTTGAGCACTCTATGGTGTTTAATAGTGTTAGTGTTGCTGTCCCAGCCCCTGCCATACATTTTACTCCCCACACTGGACTGGCTTGTGCCCCAATCTTGCAAGCACATAGTTAATGTGATGCATGTGAATAGTATATGACTTCAGTGGCGCTGGTCACGTACTTAAAATTAAGCACATGCTTAAGAAATTACAGGATCGGGAACTAATTTTTAAAATTCCTGTCTGTGTTACAACAGCACCTTCAAACAATGGAGAGTAAGAGTATTTCAAAACCTTTTCTAAAGCCTGAAATTGATTAACTGTAGGGAAAACCATGAAATGAACTAGCTAAACTGCTAAAGTGTGCAGACTGAGAAAAGAGAGACAAATAACATTTTTCTCTAATCTCTTTTGATTAGTCATTTTAGGGCATGACTTGTAGCTAAATGGGCCCAAGCTTTCAGCTAGAACTGTGATTTATTTATTTTGCCAGCGGACAGTGTCCCTTTATAATGCTGCTGTCCTCAGTTAGATGTGCAGACCTGCCACGTTTCATACGTTTGAAGGGAGTCGCCCCCATGTGGGATAAATTTTAAAACAGTTTAATTTTACTGCCTCTACTTTTGCTCTTAAAGTCTTTTAGCAAGACCCAGACAAATCAATCTTTTTTCAAAAAAATACAGTTTTCTTAAATGGTCTGAGGTTTGCAGTCCAAAACTGTGATGGCCCAAAAATTATGGAAGGGAGGTGCATTAGTTGTGGGTTGTTTTCTTTTTAAAGTTTGTGTGAAAGATTGTACATTTGTGGTATCCTACTAATCAGAGCCTCAATTCTGCATGCACTTACGCATGTGCCCAATTTTACACGTGTGAACTCAGTGGGACCATTCAGGCACATTCACTTAATCAGTGTGTGTCCCCCTCTGTTAGTTAATCATCTGATTATAACTTCTGCGTTAGCCTCTTAGTGTTAAGATAATTTACATCAGTGCATCTGTTGCACTGCTGTAGGGTGAATTAATGTTTCCACTCACAATGTGGTTCTATGACTGCAACATTGTGTCCAGTTCAAAGTGCAGCATGTGTAACTATTGTGGTTGAATCTACAGCAGCATCCCTGGTCAGTGCTCCACTCCCATCTCGAAGTCCCGCAGCCGAAACATGGCCCTTCCCAGTGATCAACGGGGCAGTCATCACTGAGGGACTGTGGTCAGGCATAGCCCCGGGAAGGCAGCCTGAGCACTGGGAGAGACACAAGGTAGGTAAGATGTACAGGGAAGAGGTTGGTGCATACAACATCACCATTCATTGGATTATAGTCTGGAATGGCAAGAGCTGCAGCCAATCGAGTAAAGCAACATCTCTGAGTGACTCTTCAGCCTCCCACACACAGCTGTTCCCAGGCTTATGGGGTATGTCTGCGTAGCAGCTGGGAACAAGCCTCCAAGGCCAGGTAGCCACTAGCAGGGCTTGAGCTAATGTAGATGTTGTGGCTCAGGCTGGAGGTTGGGCTGCCCAGCATAGGGAATCGGGTGAGTATGAGAGCCCAAGCCACAGTGTTCACACTGCTATTTTTAGCCTTTTAGCTTGAGTCCCGCAGGCTCACTCCCTTGCTGTTTCCCAGCCAGAATCCAGGCCAGAATAGCACTCTGTGTATCCAAACACTAGCTTATCTAAATGAATTATCGAAATGTTGCATTCTGAAAGTGTCAATATGGAGTCTGGAGATTTTTCAAAATGACATATTTTTAAAATCTACATTTTTTTTAACGTTGATTTGGATAAAAACAGCATTTTTTTGTCAAAAGGTGTTTTGAGGAAAAATTTCCAAACATCTCTAATCCAGAGCCCATTGAAATGAGTGGAGAGCCACCTCTCCTCCACCACCGTTTACTTTATTAGGCTTTGGAAGAGACCCTGTGACCATTCAGACATTTTAAAAAACCCTAATTTAGACCTGGGTCCTGCAGTGAGCTATATGGGTGTACATGTCTCTTTAGTAGACCCCTCTGCCCACAGGAAGCCCCTTTGAAGTCATTGGGGCTCACATGTGCACAGGGGTCACACCTGTAGAGTTCATTGCAGGATCAGGGCCTTAAAAAGGAAGAGTCAAGAAATTTCTGCAAGCCCTACTTTTATAAGCGCCTTAACATTGTTTTTAAAAAATCTTGTATTAATAATATGGTACATCATTCTGGGCTCCATTGTGCAGTGAAATAGAAGGGGTTGTGATGGTGGAAAACGTTAACCAAGGGGAATGTAGACTCAGCCTGTGTGTGTCCATGGGCTGATCAAAGAGTAAGCATGACTTGGCTGTCTGCACTTCTTTCAGCAGTTTGCAAGATCAACGCTTTGTAAGTATACTAGTTCCTAGCAGTCAAACTTGGCTGTCCACGTTGATGCTTGCAGCCTACTTGTTTGCCTTCAGCAAATTCTGGCTCTTAAATGTGAAGCCATTTTGTTTTACTGTTTTAATTGAAGACAGTGACTTGTGATCTGAAAGGGAATACTGTTATCTTGGTTGTTCATCCCTTAATTGTAAACATACAGATTTTCATACCCCTGAATAATACTGACAGTGTTTTTCTTTTAATGGACTGCAGTGGTGCTTAAATACTTTCCAGATGCTTGGGACAACTAGCTATCACTGCAATCTTAATCTCTGTAATTAAAAGTATTTTCTATGGTAAATGTAAAGAAAGACAATGAAATACAATAAACAGTTCAGGAAGCAAGTTTAATTGTCTTGGTTAAAATCAGAATGCTTTTCATTTCCTCCAGCACCACTCAGTAAAACAACTGAAGTGAATTATTGTCATAGATCTATAAAACTGGTAGACAGGTTATAGGAGTATCACAGGAAAATGTGTTGCTTGTGCCTGTTTACAAGATGTAAAAATGCTGTATTTGGCATCATATGGGATTAATTTCCTCTTGAGCTGTTTGTTTAGATCCAGATTCAGCACAATATCTAAGCATGTGCTTAAGTCCCCACTGACTTCAGTGGACATAAGAGCGTTCTTAAATGCTCTGTTGAGTTGGAACGATAATGGGGGATGTAGCCATGTACAACAATAATGAAGGAAAACTGAGTGTATACTGTCAGACATGGTAAGACCAAGATGCCTTTTATATCAAACGAAGGTATAATGAATTCACAGTCCAGTCATCAGTATCACAGAATTTAAGGCCAGAAGGGGCCACCAATCATATGACGACATAGAAAGAAGTAATGCCACGGATTTAATTGTAACCCTTCTTTGCCCCCACCAATGCCGATACCTTTAGACCAGATCAGTTACTTGACAATTTCCTTTCTTTGGTGAATTTAATAACAGGAAATAAAATTGTGTTCATATATTGTCAAAGCTGAGACTTCTATGGAAGCCACTGGCATTTTTTAGTTTTACCCAAAGCTCATTTTCATTGGCTGAAAATAATTGTAGAATTTCATCCCAAAGCCCAATTTAGTGGCAGAGTTGTAGGCATCTTGAAACTGTTTATTCTTTGCTAATGAACATCCCTGCCTCAAAGAGCTATATGAGTGCACATGTATAGCTCTAGGAGCTACTGCAATATAAATGTTATGTAATGATAAGTATTTATTGGGATTACAGTAGTACCCAAAAGCCTCAGTAAGGACTAGGTTGCTGTACCAATGCATAGGAAGAGACTATCTTTGCTCTGAAGAATTAAAAATGTGCCTTTTGCTGTGTTTACTGTACATTTCTAGAAATCCGTGTATGAACAATCTTGTGCTGGTAGGACTAAGACTAAGCTATCTAATGGATCGATTTCTGCCTTCTGTGACATATCCAATACACACCCACATCTTTTTACTCTTTTGAAAAGTACTTTCCTTTAACAAAGGTATTTTGCTTCCCTCTTCTCTAAATAAAACCTTTTTTAAAATTCACTGGTATGGAGGAACATATTTTTTCTGTTCCAAATCAGGCTGATGAATAAGGATCCAGTCCTACAAACATTCACAGCTTGTAGCTTTCCCAACATTTGTAATTTCATTGATTTTGATGGGGCCATTCATATGAGTAACATTACTCATGCATATGGGTTAGCAGGATTGAGCCCTAAATTAAATCAAAATTAATGGCCTGGAGTGTTCAGAAGTATTCCAGGTTACTTCTTATCATTTGTCTTTCTAACAGAAATCCCTAATAAAGTCCTATTCCATCCCTAAAAATGTGTTCTCTGGAAAAATATAGTTGGTCATGAGTTGCTAAGAAATCCTGGAATACACAGCAGCTCGGAAATATGTACAGTGCTTTAACATTATTTTAGAAGTCACAAATCATTAATTATTTATGCCTTGCAGATTAAAATGTGTTTAACTATTGCTGTTTTTATTGCTTTAGCTGTGAGAATGTTGCTACTGCAACAAATTAGCTTTTAAGCTTGTTATTCAAACCCATTCATTATGGTGTATATCAATGTTTATGCATCATGGGTGGTATGTTGAAAGCGCAAGTTTGTCCTTTTATTTGCACATTTTATATACACTAGTAATGTACTTCATATCATGTCAAACGTAATTCACATAAAAAACAAAAGTAAAACTTGATGTAATTTAATGCCAGTTGTTATTATTGGGCTGAGAAGCAAACACTCCAACATCAAGGTTCAAGTAACTGCACCACCTAGCTTTTGCATCCTGTAAAATGGAGCCAACAAGCAAGAGAGAGCCACTTCAGCTATTTGCTTTGGCTGAATGCTCCTCTCTGGGTTCTAAAATTTATTTGTAAATAAGTTATACGGTTTAGGTAAATATGCATTAAATAATAAGAATTTTTAATCTTCTACTAGACCAGCGTGTCAAACTCCTTGGTGGAGTGGGCCAAATGTCTTCTTTAGTTATGATTGGGGCATTCTCTTAGTATTCCATCCTGCCCTCAATCTACAGTGAATCTGCCAGTGCTGCCAGTGGAAGATCCCCACAAAGATCAAGGGTGGAATCAGGCCTTGATTTAGTAACTAATTTTTAGTTTATTTTTCTTATTAAAGCCATGTTCATCAATCGCTCAGTGTGAAAACGAACTTACTCTTAGGATACCAGGCAGGGCTGGCCTTGCCATGAGGCGGCCGCCTCAGGTGCCAGACTGTGGGGGGCGCCACTAGGACCCAGAGTGTAGAAAATTGTGTCTGCTGCTGGTGCATGTGTCTTCTCTCTGCTCTAGATGCACAGAGATCGGGGAGTGCTGGGCTTCAGGGAGAGGGCCCAAGAGACCTTTCAAAGTTTTGGCCCAAGCGAGGAGGCATGGGGATGTCATTTGAGCTCCCCGCCTCAGGTGCCAAAATGTTATGGGCTGGCCCTGGGACATCCACTCTATCTGCCTTGTTTCTTTTCCTTCTCAATCTTTCTCTCAACTTTTTCCTCTTGTTTTGTCTCCTGTCTTTTCTCTGCATATCCTTCCCTACAGCAAAGCCCAGGGGCTTCCCATTGGCTTCACTTCCACGCTTTCCCCCATGTGATACAATACAATTACCAGTGATTACATACCATTAACTATTTTATATGTCACCGTTATGCTCTCAAGTTAACCGCACCATGAGATGAATTAGAGCAAAGGAGTTCACACCTCCAAGTCGTCATTTTAGGCTGTCTGCAGGTTCAGGAAGACAGCAATACATCATTGGTTTGTAATTATTTTGCATTTGGGAGGTTAATTTTGCATCCAGGAGGGCTAGAAATATACTCTAAAGCCACATAAGTGCATCCAATAGGTCAGATCAGGCCCTCCGTCAGGGTATTTAATATCACTATGCTACGTTATACTACTAAAACCCCCTGTGCTAATTAAAAGGTAGCTGGATAAAGAATTTGGTACCTATTCTGTATGGATAAGACTTGTAGCAAGGGAAGACCTATACTGTCACAAGAGACACCAACCTAAAACTATTGTTTTCCTATCACTATAAGAGAACATACAGCAGTAGAACAGGAAACACATGCCAAACAAAGGGGTAGTTAATTTACTCCATGACTTGTATTAAATCTCAGCATACCACCGTAGGCTAAAGCTTATGGGGAATGTGGGAAACTACCCACTATATAGACATTTTGGCTCATATTCCAAGGTTTGCCCATTAAGGGGTAGATTCTGAAACCTTTCCTTACACTGAACAGTTCCTTACTCCAAGAATAATCCTAATGACTGCATTGGCACTAGTAGTAGAGTACGGCACTGCTCAGAATTGGGACAGTACTGTGCGTAACCAGAATTGTTCAAAGCTATGGGATATACCTTAGAGATACTAAATGGATAACACAGTGATCAAAATCCGTTCCTAGCTGTGCATCCCTTGCTAATGTCCTAGGTAATGTAGTGACTGTTTTAGAATTTTCATCACTTAGTTTTGAAATGACTTGACATGAGCCATCTGGACTTATATCTAAATCCACCTCAAAGAGGGGAGAGCCCCATCTTATACCTGTCAGACTGGGCATCAGTAGGTGGGTGTCTATAACTTCCGAAGAATAACACTCATCAGGGTGAGGAGTAGTAACTGGGTCATATGGGGCTAGTGGTATTGACGTAACCTATTAGATCACTAACTTATTCCAGAGTAATAATGATATCCAGTGCTATAATTGATGCATTTGTATGGTATTAGTAAAAATCTATGTTGTTTTCCAAAGGCTCAAGTCAGTATGATGGCACCATTGTGCTGGGCTCTGTACAAACACACACACAAAGACTGTTTTTTCCCCTTCCGGGTTTATAGTTTAAGTCGCAGTGTTAGTGTCTTGTATGCCTAGAGGCAGAAAAGCCACAGAGCCATCAAGCTTCTATCTTGCTGTCATAATACTTAGGGGATGTGTCTAGAGATAGTTGGAAAAATACAGATTTTTTTTTTTGTGAAAAACTATTGAAATTTTTAATCACTAAATTTCAGCCCCTCTAGGCTGAATGAAAACTAGCAAGAAGTTCTCATTTTTTTTTTTGCCAAAATACTGCCGCCATTTCCAAAATTTTAAACCAGATCTGTGTTTTTAATTTCCTTGTATGTTCTACATATTTTTATAAGTAATATCCATACAATTTAAGTATCACAAGCATTCGAACCTCACAAACTTGCACCATTAATCTACAAGCCTGGGTATGCTCATTAAAAGCCTGATAGGCTCTCAGCTCAACAAAGATTTAACCACCTGTTGCTGTCATGCAGGTAGTGTGACCTACTGGGTAGAACACTGGATTGGGACTCAGTTCCTAACCTGCCACTGGCCTGCTAGGTGACCTTTGGCAAATTACTTCCCCTCTCTGTGCCTCAGTGTGTCCCCCTGTAAAATGGGGGTAATGGTACTTAACCTCCTTTGTAAAGTGTTTTGGGATCTACAGATGAAAAGCACTGTATAAGAGTTTTATAATTTAGTTCCTTGGTCCCATATTACTAATACTTAATTATTTGTGCCAAACTTGCTACAGAATACTTACAATGAAGGATTATCCTAAATAATTAAAATTAAACCTGTCACGATATGTTAACTAAGTACATTTGGTGGCAGGAGTAGCTTCAATAGACTTACCATTTTTGTCAAATGTTGTAAATTAGAAGGAAAGAGAGCAAGCATCAGTGAGTCTCTTAATCACTAGTATGAGTGAGTGTGATGATCTGCTTTGCTGTTAAGATGAATACGAAGATGCCTGGTGCAGGTGGATGAGATGTGCTCTAATGGACGTTTGCTTTTTTTTCTGGCAGGATGGAGAAGAAGAAAATTCTAATGAAATCCAAAGTTGCTGCTTCAAACCTGTTGAGTGCACTGCATTCACTCTATCAGTTTGGCCACCTCTGTGATGTGACGGTCCATACTGAGCACCTAGGGATCCAGGAGGAGTTTCTGGTTCACAAGGCTGTGTTGGCTGCTTCCAGCAATTACTTTAAGGGGCTTTTTCTTCACGGTGAGATGTTGGATGCTAAGAATTGCACGGTGACTCTACAGGACATTTACACAGAAGAATTCACCTCCTTTCTGGAATTTGTCTACACTGCAGAAGTAGAGATTGATGCAGAAAAGTTGCATAGGATGAAGGAGGTGGCTGAGAGACTTGAGTGCAAGGATTTGCTTGACATTTGTGAAGAAATGAAGGCAGAGGGTAGAAAAGCCCTAGATCTGAGTGTCCATTTGAAAGGTCAGATATGTGAAAATGGTGGGTCCCAGTGGGCTCGTGTCCAGCAGGCAGAAGACAATGCAGTGAATGATTCTTCCCAAATTGGGGCGACAGCCATGAAGAGAAAATTTTGGGACAGCCAGAAATGCAGAAAATTGCTACCAGACTATGAGATTGTTGATGGACAACCTGCAAATCCCAATAAAGGCGGGACAGATCTTCCAGAGTCGAAAGCTGGGATAGCAAAGTCAAACAAACAGAGCAAAACAGGGACAGGTAAGATGATTAGCATGGATATGGTCAACCCAGAGGAAAATAAGACAAGCCATTGTGCCCTAAACCCATCAGAATCAAAGGAAACGGGCATAGCGATTAACAATGTGCTTCCTGGCCAGAAGGAGGATGAAAGTAGTTTAATTTCTGAGCTCCCCAGTAAAACTGAACGCAGGAAATCGCCTCGCAACATCTCCAAAGTCTTGCCACAAATGTACACGTGTGAGAAGTGTAACCAGTCATTCCATTACATCAAACACTATCAGTCGCACATGGAGCTGGAACATGACATCAACATAGTCCTTAAACACAGCTGCAATATGTGCGACCAGCTCTTCTCGAATCGCCAGAACCTCAGGCAGCACCGCCTCACGGTTCACAATGATGAGCGACGCTTCCCCTGCGTGTTTTGTGACAAGAGGTTCAAGCGCCGGAAGGATATAAATGACCATATCCGGAGGGTGCATGAAAAGAAAAGGAATCCCCAGGCATGTCCATACTGCAGCAAGGTTATCAGCTCCAAATGCGGCCTAACAGTTCACATTCGAACCCACACTGGAGAGAAACCTTATAAATGTGAACACTGCCCAGCCAGTTTTGCTCAGAGGTCTGCTTACAATACCCATGTAAGGTACAGCATTTTGTGTGTGTGAGAGAGAGTCTGGGTTTTTCAAGATCCTGATCGCTTCGGAGCTAGGCTCTTTGGGCCGGAAGGGAATAGGAATCTTTCCATTGACTACAGTGGGCTTTGGGTCAGGATATTATCAATTTGCAACAGCACTGGGCTGATGTTTTCAAGGCCATGCAAGGGATTTAAATGCATTGAAATTACTGGGAGTTGTACAGCTAAATTCCCTTTAGTGGCTTTGAATGTCTCAGCCTTTGAGTTTTAAACATGAGCCTGGGAGAACTGTGATGTGTTAAAAATGAACAAAACCTGGCTAACTGGGTGATCACAAATCTATTTTTATTTGATCCTATGCCCTGCAGGCTGTGTCTAGATAGTGTGAGCATTCACACAGGCATTTTCCGCACTGACTGAATAGAAATGAATCAGTAAAATTTCACAGGAGTCTCCAGATCTACAAAGAGAGACAGAATTTGATTTTTATGACAGCATAAATGTTGAATTCCCGTTGGCCCAGGACAAAATTCCTGACTTTCAGCTGTTACAGCCCTCCTGAGTCCTGAACTGATTCCAAGACCCTCTTCAGACTTTTTCAGAGATTAGTACTCCTATTATAACCCTCATACTCATACCGCTTTTCTCTTTTCTGGCTCCCTCTGGAGTCCTCTGCTTCCCCAGCTGTGGAAAAGGCCAAGTCAAATAAATGTTGTACATGTTTTGGGAGGTCCTGAGATATTGGCACTATTGAATATGGAAAAGAAATGTTAGGTCATTTGCATTGTGAGAAAATCACATATGGCCTACACTGAAATTCTTAATCTGTCCATTAAAGCAAAACATCGGTTTTGTTGTTTGAGAATCACACACAAAGTGTTTCAGGGTCAAATGTGGCAAATATAATGTGCTTCTTTGAGGTACTAAGGGTTAAATGCAGCAGATATTTAAAAATATGCCATTTAGTATTGATTGCTCCTAATATAATTAAAAGTAAAGTAAGGGGGATGTCAAGTTGTTATGTGTGAGAACCCATTTGTAGACTGCATTTACGGGCTCTCATGTTATTAATCAGGTAACACACAAGTTCGCTTTAGAGAGTCCTTTCCTGATGACCTACTGGTTTTAAACTTCTGCGAGTCCCTCGGTGTTGTATCCATTGCTAGCTGTGAAAGCAAAGATACCCAACAGTTTAAGTAATGCTTCTACGGAATAACTTGCATAAGACACTTCAGTTATCATTACTTATCTCATCTCACCTTTTTGCAATATTTCCTTGCTCTTTTGTTCTCAATGTTCTACTAGTTTGTGAAAGGCAACATTAAAGTGAATATGAGAAACCTGATTCCTTCAGTGCATACATATAAAACCAAGTGTTTAACTCTACTATCGTTGTGTTCTGTTTTTAATAGAAAAATACATGAATCTGGGCAAGACAGGAAGCTTATGCCAGTCTACTGGATGGTAGTTCCACCTGCAGATAGACCAAATGCAACATACTGTGAAACAGATATTAGCAAAGAAAGATGGGATGGGGCATCAGATACTGGGATGCGAAAAGCTACCAGGAGCAAAGAAGCCATGGACTGCGAGGAAGAACCAGGGAGCTCATCTAATGCACAAGTGAATTGCAGCAATGAAGGGAAAGAAAGGAAGGGGCAATATGATGAAACTGAAGCTAACAGAGAAGATGAAAATGAAGATGGGTATGAGGTTGAAGAGGAAACGAATGTGAAGGGGGAAGAGGAGGGAGATTACGATGCAGTTTATTCTGAAGCAGATGGTGGTAAAGATAACGAGGATGTTAGTACGGATGAGGACGATGACTCCTCTAATGATAAAGATGATGAAGAGAATGAATCGGGTGAAGACCTTAACATAAAGAAGGTAAATAAGGCCCGGGTAACTAAGAAATCAGCCTATGTTATAACATGCGATAAATGTGATGAGCAGTTTGTATCTCGGAAAAAATATGTGGATCACTGCAAAGATGTCCATCAGTCCTTGCCCGGTAAAGTCTATCAGTGTGATATCTGTAGCAAGTCATTTGCTAGCTACAATAGCTGGAAAGAGCACAGAGCGTGTGTCCATACTGAAGAAAGGCAGTTTGCCTGCACCCTCTGCAATGCTACGTTTAAAAGAAAGAGAGACGTCAGGACACATTATATGCGGAAGCATGAAGGGAGAGTGAAGCGCCCACTGTGTTCGGTCTGTGGGAAGATTCTGAGCTCTCGAACGGCATTGGTGTTTCACATGCGGACACATACAGGGGAAAAACCATACGAATGCAGCATCTGTCATTCAAAATTTGCACAGCCGTCACAGCTTAAGATCCACACCAGGTCAGGCTACAGTACTGCTTCTCCCCTTATTGAAACCTGCATGCACCCTGCTTCGGCACGCCTTCCCTTGTATGCCCCACTGTCCCCCAATCATTTTTCTGCAGCATCCATGTAATAGAGGAATGCTGGGATATATGTTGGCCTGTAATAGCAATGATTAATGAACTTTAGTTCTTTTATTTATGTAAAGTTGTTTGTCTACTGCAGGGTCATTACCTCACCCTTGGGAAAGACTTAAACGTAGCAGTACCATTCATACATCGGCAAACATATAGAGATTACTTCCAAATAAGATTGAGTCAGATCCTCAGCTAATGTGAAAAATGGCAAGAGAGGAAGGATTACCCAGTGGTTAGGGCACTAGTTTTAGGGCTGATGCTGTTGAGGCACAAAGAAAGAAAAAGAAAGGAACAGCCAGAGGAAACTCTTGCATGCTCCTCTTTGAGGCATTGTAAGGGAGTGATCCTGAGCTGGTGTCAGTCAGCTGAGTTCCTTCAGATTAATGAAGCTACACCGATTTACTCAATCTGAGGAGTATAAATGTCTTTGCCAAACATTCTCTAGGCTCCCTCCTTCACTCTCCGTCCCCCACAATATTCATGCAAAATCCCAAGCATCAGGTAGGGTCATTCATTGCAACAGTATACCTTGGTGGCTGCATGCACCTTTGCTGTAATATGCATGCAAACTTTCAATTTTCTTGCTGAGCTGAACCCATTTATGCTAACTTCCACATGGAAAATGTAGGCAAACTCTCCAGTACATCCGCAGCACAGGAAATTCATTTCAAGAGGAAATGCTATTTTAAAACCCCCTGTCTACAGTGCTTAATTTGTGTTGAGCCCTGGCACCTCTGCGCTTGGCAGTTCATATCCCTGACACCTCTGGGCTCACCACCTCGGTTATGAAAGGGGGGAAAAATTGCTCGAAAAACCTCTTTACAAATTAAGCACTGCCTGTCTAGCTGTGTTTTCTCAATCTCTCTCTGTGTTTCTCTGGCTGTAGGTCTCATACAGGAGAAAAGCCATATATTTGTGAGGACTGCGGAGCTTGCTTTGCTGACAAAGGCAAACTAAATGGTCACAAGAGGACACATACAGGTAGGAACTAAACACTCTGAATCTCTCCCTGTACCATTCTCACCTCTTTATTTGGTCAGGTTGAATAGAAGTTGTTTGCAGGGCATCCCAGTAGAAAAGAAATCATCCAAATTTCTAAGCCTCATGGCAGCAGGGAATAGGTGGGAGCAGGGAAGAATACATTATATTTTTAACTCATGGAGGTGTTGTCAGTAGCTACCGGTGTGGTGCTCTGCTCTTGTTCGATGATATCATCAGTCGGCTGCGTGCGTGTTCCCTCTGTGTGCTGCCCCAGCTCTGTGCAGATAGCTGACACAGCAGACCCAAGAGAACCCCCAATGACCACAGACACTACTAAGGTACGAAGGCACCCGGGCCAGGTTTATTGCCAAACGAAGCACAGTGATAGTTTCCGGTAGACTCTATAGGACATACTACAAATTTGTGCGCCCTGACAATGGACTCAGCTCAGTCAGTAGCAGGAACGCTAGTGCCCCCTAGGCTGTCCAAAGACACTGCCCCAGGGCTGTTATTCTTATACACAGGTACAAACAAGTTACACATCACTCCTGACATACTGAGGTGCATCCCCTCTATGTAGGAAGGTACATCCCCTCTACGTAGTAAGGTGCCACCTCTCACCTTGTACAGGTTGGTTCAATCAAAACAACTCCAACCATCATGTTACCCTTTTGCCCCTGTCTTTAGGATGGGTCGGCCGGTTCCTTGTTATCTGTGTGGAATGTGCCAGTGTCTTAGTACCTCTTCGCTCTGTGTACTTTTGCAACATCAGCCCTTTCCTTGCCAACTTCTGTGAGCAGGGCCTGCCTCTAGCTCACAGCTTAGCTTTGCTTTATGTTAGCAGAGTCTTGACCATTACTTTAGCTCAGGCCTTAGGCCTCATACTGGGCCTCTGATACAAGGGTTTATGTTTCAGGGCCTCATCCTACTACAGGAGGTACTCAGATGATGAGGGCCATGTGGGTACCTGGATAGGTAGACATCAGAAAGCCTATCTGTGTGAGATGCAAGTCTGAAGAAAGGGATTGGAATAGAGAGATGGATTTTGGGAGTCATCTGCACAGAAATGGTAACTGAGGCCAAGTGAGTAAATAGTTAAGTCCAAATCACACACTGCGAAGAGTTGCAAAGGGATCTCGCAAAACTGGATGACTGGGCAACAAAATTGCTTTTATCAGCATTGAATTTCATCTGCCAAATAATGCACACTAGAAAACATAATGCCAACTACACAGTAGATCCTCAGAGTTACGAACACCAGAGTTACAAACTGACCAGTCAACCACAGCCTTCATTTGGAACCAGAAGTATACAATCATCAGCAGCAAACACAGGAAAAAAAACAAATACAATACAGTACTGTGATAAATGTAAACTACTAATAAAAAGGGAAAGTTTTAAAAAATAAGATTTGGCAAGATAAGGAAACTGTTTCTGTGCTTTTTTCATTTAAATTAAGATGGTTAAAAGCATTTTTCTTCTGCATAGTAAAGTTTCAAAGCTGCATTGTCAATGTTCAGTTGTAAACTTTTGAAAGAACCATAACGTTTTGTTCAGAGATATGAACAAACTCCATTCTTGAGGTGTTCGTAACTCTGAGGTTCTACTGTACATACAAAATGATAGGATCCAAATTAGCTGTTGCCTCTCAAGAAAGAGATCTTGGAGTCATTGTGGATAGTTCTCTGAAAATATTCACTCAATGTACAGTGTCAGTCAAAAAAGCAAACAATGTTAGAAACCATTAGGAAAGTGATAGATAACAAGACAGAAAATATAATATCTCTATATAATTCATAGTATGCCCATATCTTCAATATTGCAGGCAGATATGGTCACCCCATCTCAAAAAAGATATGTTAGAATTGGAAAAGGTACAGAGAAGGACAGCAAAAATGATTATGGGTATGGAACAGCTTCCATATGAGGAGTGATTTAAAGACTGGGATTTTTCAGCTTGGAAAAGAGACAACTACGGGGGATATGATAGAGGCCTATGAAATCTTGTGTGGAGAAAGTGAATAAGGAAATGTTACTTTCTCCTTTGCATAACACAAGAACTAGGGGTCACCCAATGAAATTAAAAGGCAGCAGGTTTAAAACAAACAAAAGGAAGTACTTCTTCATGCAATGCCCAGTCAACCTGTGGAACTCCTTGCCTGGGGATGTTATGAAGGCCAAAATCATAACAGGGTTCAAAAAAGAATTAGATAAATTCACGGAAGACAGGTGATCCATCAAGGGCTATTAGACAGAATGGGTAGGGATGGTGTCCTAGCCTCTGTTTGCAGGAAGCTGGAAATGGACGACAGGAGGTGGATCACTTGATGATTCCCTGTTCTGTTCATTCCCTCTGAAGCCCCTGGCATTGTCCACTGTCAGAAGACAGGATACTGGGCTAGATGGACCACTGGTGTGACCTGGTATGGTGTTCTTATTTTCTTAATGAGGTCACGTAGGGATACAGTGAAGAGGAAAAAAAGGAGTCAGAGCCCTGAGAGATGCCAACAAAGCATGGTGGAGGGGAAGCCAGTTGAAAACCAAGAGAGCACAGACTGATGTTCATCAAAAGGTTAATGATAGTCCAGGAGAAGGGAAATGTGTCAAAGGGAGCAGGCAGATAAGCATGGACAAAAAACAACAAAACATTAGACTTGACAGGAAGAGGTTATGGGGGTAACTAGTAAGAGAATTCAGAATGTCTTTTGTTTTTTTTACAGGAGAGCGTCTCTTTAAATGTGACGTGTGTGGAAAACATTTTGCCACCAATGAATACTTAAAATGCCATAAGCGATGCCACATGGGAGCTAAGCCCTATAAATGCGATGTTTGTGGGAAAACGTTTGGACTGAGAGCCTCGCTAGCCCAACATAGTAATGTTCATGCAGGTAACAAAGCAAACATATGTTGGTTTTGGCAATAGATGAGTAGATACCAGTGGAAGTTTGGATGTGAAATTGTTTGCAAAATGGGCGTTAACCTTTAACTCAGCAATCTTTTTGATAGGCTATATCAGTGTAGTGAGAGGGGGAGTGATTTGGACCCAGAGTTCATACTTACTCTTATTTTTTGAAAAGGAAAAAAAAATTCATACAGTATTTAAAAAATAACAAATATACCCTGCATTACCTCCTTGATACAACATATGGTAGTTAGTTACATTGGGCCAAATGCAGATAGACTCATTGTTTGGAAATTCTTTCTCAAAGACCTTTATCCTGCAAACACTTATGCACATTCTTAACTTTAGTTATTTGCAAAGCAATCCAGAGCCCTGGACATACCCCAAATGCCCATCCTCTGTGGCCATCACCCTAGCAGAGGGTGGACTGGTGGCAGGAGCCAGTAGCAGGGTGGCATTCCCTGGAAGAGGGGCCTGATCTGTTTTGGTAGAGAGGATGGGGCCAGGTAGCTACCTCCCTGTTCTGTTGGCTGTTGTACCTCCCTTTGGAGACTCAGGCAAACCCTGCTGGGTCGATTTCACTTGAGTCACATTTTCAAGCTTTTCTTCACAGCCAGGGGGCTAGAAATATTCATCAGGTGATTGTGGGAGACAGGGCTGTTGTGCAAGTGCTTTAATCCAGCATTGGCATGTAAATAGTCCAGTTACTCACTTAAGTAAAGTTACGCATGGACCAGTGCATCTGAAGGATCAGGCCCTAAAGGAGTGATCTTCAGCGGTTGTGGGTTTTGTTCATTTGCAGAGACACGTCCGTATTTCTGCGAACAATGCGGAAAAACATTTACTCAGCAAGGAGCTCTCAGGCGTCACCAGCGTATTCACACCGGTGAAAAACCATACAAGTGCAGGGCTTGTGAGAGAACCTTCACAGACATGTCCACCTTACGGAGACATGTATCGGTACGTTGCCTCTCTGCTGCTTTTGTAGCAATAAAACTGCAGTACAGAGGGGTGGGGAGCTACATTTCTGCAATGATTTTTTTTTTAATTTAATAAGGATTAGAGTTGATGCTTCAGTTTTGATTCCTTATGAAAAATAAAACCTGTTAGGATGAGGGGGAGGCTTAGGGTGCTACTTTACAATAACATCAGGCTTTTAATATTATTTACTAGGGTTGCCAAATGATTAAAAAAAATCACAATTAATTGCGAGATTTAAAAAAATAGTTGCATTTTAATCGCTTTGTTAAGCAATAATTGAATACCAATTTAAATGCATTATAAATATTTTTGGATGTTCTACATTTTCAAATATATTGATTTCAACTACAACATGGAATACAAAGTGTACAGTGCTCACTTTATATTATTATTTTTGATGACAAATATTTGCACTGTAAAAAAGATAAAAGAAATAGTATTTCTTTTATAACTTATAACTAGAGAATTTTTTTTGTTATGTATTTGCACTCAAAAACAAAACAATGTAAAGCTTTAGCGCCTACAAGTCCACTCAGTCCTAACTCTTGTTCAGCCAATCACTAAGAGAAACCAGTTTGTTTACATTTATGGGAGATAATGCTGCCCACTTCTTATTTACAATGGCACCTGAAAGTGAGAACAGATGTTTGCATGGCACTGCTGCAGCTGGCATTGCAGGTATTTACATGCCACATATGCTAAACATTCATATGCCTCCTCATGCTTTGACCAGCATTCCAGAGGACATGATTTGTGTTAATTGCTTGAGTTAACTGTGATTAATTGAGAGACCTATTATTTATACTTTTGTAGCACCTAGGTGCCCCAGTCATGGACCAGAGCCCTGTTGTGATAGGTACTGTGCAAAGTCCCCGCCCCAAAGAGTTTGCAAGCTAAAGATGTATTTCTGAGCTGTTAGACTGAGAAAGGGAAATGCTAACTCCCAGATGATGTACCAGTTCTCAGGTCTGACAGCCAAACGGGTCACTTCAAATTCAGTTATATCCAGTTATTTTTAAACAGCAACATCTGATCATACAGGAAATGAAACATGAGGAAAAACAAGAACCTAGCGAATGTAAAGTGGATGCTGCTGTAGCTGGGTTGTGTTTTTAAAATCACAATTAGAGGTCTGCTCGGGCCTAATTTTTAGGCCCAACCTGGACCTGAATCAGACCCAAGCCCACCCAACCTGAGCCTGAACCCCAAACTGACCCCAGTCCTTCCTGCAGACCTGAGTCTCTGTCATGGTCACCTCCTGCCTGTGGGGCTGGCACGGTGGCAGCTGCATGTGCTGGCTTCTGTCCCCACTGCGTTCTATGTGCCATGGAATGAGATTCACTGCCACTCTTTGGCTCACTCACTCTGTGACTGTAGCACATGCAGAGCAGCAAGGTGGGGTGGCTGGCAGGAATGGAGCACGCAGCTGCCATAGGCATGAGGAGGAGAGCCCACCCCAGCCAGACACAGTCTGGTTGTTTTCCCACCTGATCCAGACCCAGCCCTTGTAATCAGGTTCCGTTGGGATTGGGTCAGGTTGTAGGGCTCTGATCACTAATGCTGTGGAAAGTGGCTTCGCCCTCCTACTGTAGATACGAGCTACAGTGTCTTACCATTTCTTGAAACTTTAGACGCATTCTCAGAGTTTTAGTAGGACACAAGCTCCAGGTGATAAACTGCACTGCTAGCAAGATCGCTAGGATGCCATTTGTGTCCTTGAAGTGACCTCTTTGGGGAGGAAACTCAGGACTTTACCAGTTTCTCTAGCATTCAAGTCTAGCATTCACCTGTGCACTCAGAGTCACATTTCTGCCAACGCTGTCATGGCAGTGAACCTGGAACAGTAAATAGGTCAGAGTTAGTAATGTAGAATCATTCTCACATTTCAGAGCCCAGCTAACCCCTTTGCCCATCCCAATGCAGCACTGGAATGTTAAAATCAACCCTATTCCATTTTGGACCTGGTTAATAAAAGTAAAATCTTCAATTGTTTTAAATTATTATTCAGAAACTTTTCTTTCCTCTATAATCTTTGGTTTTTTCCCCTCTAGATCCATGACCGGAATGCTCACTGGAGAAGTTTCTTAATAGATCTTACTACCAAAAAAGACCATAATTGGTCCAAAATAGAAACCTTATCAGATGCCTGTATGGGCGAGGACTCGGCACCTGAAATTTGGTCAGTTGACCAAGGTAAACTTTATAAACCAGAAAGCATTAGCGTAAAAAAAGCAGAACAGAGGCCATCTAGTGTTAACATGAGAGACACTGATCACTCCCTTTTATACCTGTAACTCTTATTGCTCTAGCCAGAAAACTATAAAATCTCTTGATACACTATGAACAAAAACATTTCAAATCTTTTTCCAGTATAGCTGCTTCATTTTTAAGCTACGTGAGATACTCTTATCTTTTTGCAATTGATACGAAATGTTACATTGCAGTCTTTTATCTTGTTATGGTAAACTATTTATGCCAACTAGATGTTAGACCTGTGTACAGAGTTTTATTTTTAAAACAAATCTTGAATATATCACAAAGTAAAATACCCATTTAATTAAAGTATATATGTTTGGTTTTGTGTGTGTATCTATAAATACATGCACATGCATAATAGTGTTCTTGTAAATTATTGTCTTTATAATAAAGATATTATGTTTAGAACAATCAACATAAAATGATAACCTATGCTGTATCTAATTTATTTGTACATATTCTATTGTAAAATATTTTTAACTTTCTTGATCAATACAAAAATGTTCAAATATTTTCTGTGTAATGTTATAAACCAACTAGAATGTAGCTGTTTAATGATACAAGTCAGTGCTATATGCTATTTCCCAGCTTTCAGTGTTTCATTTTGTCTCGATACTGTGATATTTGCTTTTAACTCCTAAATATATTTTTTTTGTGTACTATAAAATAAACTTCAAAATTATTTCTTCAAAAGTGATAGGTCTATATGTATAATAAATAATAAGGAGCTGTGAGTTATAGCCTCAGTTTTATAATTTAAAGGTTTGACTGCACAACCCTAGATTAAAAGAAATGGTCTTTTGCATGGGATGTAGTTTTATTGGCTTTCGGAGAGTCTGAACATTCAAATCCCCAAAGGCTTTCATAAGAGTTATAGTTTCTAAACACCTCTGAAGATTACAATCCTTTCATTATTCAAAAAATTGCTTAGAATATTATTATTGAGATCTTAAATGCACCAAAATCGGGGCCTTGAGAGCTTTGTTTCCAAGACCAATTGTAACAAGAACTGTTGCACATATTTAGTATTTTGTATTACTGAGAATGGTGTTAAATGTATGTCTTACTACACCATGTGTTCAGTGTGGGAGATTGAAGGTTGTGCTGAAAACAAATCTTTTGAATTGCCTGATTATGAGCCAGATTCATTGTTGATGTAATTCCAAAACCAATGGAATTGCACCAGGGATTAAATTGGTCATATGGTCTAAAATCTCATGTTGCATTAATACGATTTTTTAGAAAATGTTTGTGTAGCTGGGGAGCAGGATTATTGAATTTTCTTGATTTTGGGATAAAAGCAACTTGATTGGTCAAACTGGGTAAATAATGATTGACGGCCCTGATTCAGCAAAGCACTTATGCACAAACTTAGGTCTCATTAATGCCAATAGCTAGTGCCTTACGGGGCTTGGGCATCATACCCTCTGGGGCCACAGGTTAGGAACATCAGAGTCAGTGTCCTCACAGAGGCCAACATCTTCAGTGATTATCCAGCACCAGCTGAGGTGAAGTGGGTACTGTGTGTACGTCTGATGTATGAGTACCAAAACAATTGCTGTACACCAGGGGTGGGCAAACTTTTTGGCTTGAGGGCCACATCTGGTTTACAAAATTATATGGAGGGCCAGGTAGAGAAGGCCCCGCCCCCAATCCAGCCCCCTCCCACTTCCCACCCCCTGACTGCCCCCCTCAGAACCACTGACCCTTCCATGCCCCCGCTCTTTGTCCCCTGATCGACCCCTCTGGAGACCCCTCCCCTACGGTAACTGCCCCCCCAGAACCCCACCCCCATCTAAGACCCCTGATCCTTGTCCCCTGACTACCCCCTCCATAGACCCCCACCCCTAAACACCCCCCATACCTCCACTCCCTAAGTCCCCTCCTCCTTTCCCCTGACCGCCCACCTCCAGAGACCCCCCTGCCCCACCCAGTCTCGCCCCAGGACCCTACCCCTACCCCCTTTTCCTGACCCCTATCCACACCCCCGCCCCCTGGGACTCCCACGTGCCATCCAAACCCCCATTCACTGTCCTCCAAGACCCTCTGCCCCCTTATCCAACCCCCACCCCAGGCCCAGCCCCGCCACACCCTGCTTACCCCGCCACCGCTAAGAATAGCGTGCCTGGCCCGCAACCAGACACGCCGCACTGATCTGCCTGGGTGCACCGCATTGTCTGGCCCAGAGCCAAACACGCAGTCGTGCAGCCCCGCCCCTGAGAGCTGAGGCTGTGGGGAGGGAGACATTGGGGGAGGGGCCAGAGCAACCTCCCCAGTCGGCCACACAGTTGTGTGAGCTGCTGCCCTGAGAGCTGCTGCTCCCGTGTCCGTGGGGGAGGGAGCAGGGGAGAGGCTAGAGCAGCCTCCCCAGCCGGCCACACGGTTGCGCCGCCGCGCCCCCCAGAGCTGCTGCCAGCGACCCACAGAGGCCGCGGGGGAGACAGCTAGGAAGGGGTCCACGGGCCGAATCTGGCCCGCGGACCGTAGTTTGCCCATCCCTGCTCTAACCCCTTCGTTTACTGTTATCTAGCCATTGTGGCATTTTTTATCCTTTTTGGGTGATTTTGGGGGTTTTTTAGTGGAGGGGAAGGGGGCGTAATACATTTCATCTGTGCCTCTATGATGGTGGTTTTAAAAGTTTCCCTGGAACTTGCAGGCATTTCACCCTTGTGACTGTCTCTTAATTTCCCCTCAATTAACTTCCTCAGCTGTGTGTACTGTAGTTCCCCTGGTTCCTGGGGTGCTTCCTCCGCCCTTTCCGCCATGTTAAACTGAATCACATTACAGGGCCATCTGGGAAGGGGACGGAGAGCGTCGGGAGCAGGTGCAGACTGCGGGTCTTGGGGAGCACAGGCCTGGTAGGGATGGGACGCGGGGGTGAGGGGGGTCCACCCTTGAGGAGGAAAAGTTGCTAGGCAACCCCGCGACGCCAGTGCGGGGGGTCCGACGTCACTTCCGCCAGGCCAGCTGTCCGTTGGCGTCATGTCTCTGCGCCGCCATCGTGCTGTGGCTCGAGCCGGGAGGGCGGCGCCGCTTGGTCTCGTGACGCCGATGGCGCGGCTCCGCCCGTGGCCGTTGCCGGAACTGGCTGGGTGGGGGGAGCGCTCGTGAGCGCCCAGCTCTTCCGGCCGCCGCGCGGAGCCCGGGGCTGCCCGGTGAGTCGAGAGCGGGGCCCGGCTGGGGTGGGAGTCCTGCAGACCCCCCCCCCTGGGGGGGGGGGGGGGGACATGTGCCCCGGGTGTGGGTGGGAGGGGCCTTCCCCCGGAGCCGCTCCGCCCCCTGGGCGCCCACAGACCCCCGCCTCCCCCACCGCCTCTGGGCTCAGGGGAGCCCCACAGACCCCTTCCTCCTACAGAGTTTCTCTGCCGTCCCCTGGGCACCCACAGACCCTCGTCCCCCCACAGATCCCGGGTGCCCCCAGAGTGCAGGGGGAGCCCCACAGAACCGCCCCCCCATGGAACCCCATCCCCCTGAGTGCAGGGGGAGCCCCACAGAACCGCCCCCCCATGGAACCCCATCCCCCTGAGTGCGGGGGGAGCCCCACAGAACCGCCCCCCCATAGAACCCCATCAGCCTGAGTGCAGGGGGAGCCCCACAGAACCGCCCCCCCCCCCATAGAACCCCATCCCCCTGAGTGCAGGGGGAGCCCCACAGACTGCCTCTCCCCACAGGCTCCTGTGGCCCCCTGAGCACAAGGGGAGCCTCCCAAGTGTTTCCTTCCCTAGGGTGTGGGGATGAGATGCTTCCCTGTGAACAACTCCCCCTGACGTTGTGAGGCCCCCTCCAGTTCTCTGATTCTGTGTGAGGTGTGATGGTGGGGGTGAGTGGAATCTCCCCAACTGTTGTGACTGGGACATTGTCCTGCACGTGCCCTCACGCCCGGTATCTCTTGGGGTTGTTGGCATCACCGTGTTTAACATGGTTATTGTACCACAGATGCTGCAGGCAGAGTGTAAAGGACGTTTCTAGGTGTTGTGTGGTGCATGGGGTGAGAGTAATATAAATATCCAGCTAGTCAAGGGTGTGAAGTCTGTTGTGATGTTTTGATCCAGTCTGATCAGGTCATGTGGCAACACACCATCACGGTGTCATGTAGGAGTCTGGCCTGTTGGCCAAACTTCCAGGAGTGTCAGCCTAATAACTTCAGCGTTTTCCTAACCCCATCCCTCCAGCACTGTTAGCTGGGCTTCACGTGCTCACTTTATCTGTGGTCTAAACTTGGTGCCACTCTTCTGTTCTAGTGGCCATTCTACTGTGCCTCACAGATTATAATTGTCACTTCAGCCATACTGGATTATGGCTGGGATAAACCAGAGATTCTCAAACCGGAGGGTATGGAATGTATTTGGGGGGTGGGGGAGAGGGAGAGGGAGAGGGCATGAGAAGCTTTGCTGGGGTAGGGGAGGAGAGACTTATTGCCCATGTTTTACCCACAGCAACATGAAACTAGCAAAACCGATTCCTCCAGACATATCAGGTCATCAGATGGTGCAGTGCTTTTTGTGGGATTTTTGTTTAAGCTTGTATAGCATTATACAAAGTTGTTGCCATCTGTATGTTAATCTGTTTGCTATGATACAGTGTGCACATTTAATTGTACACATGGACCACAGTCACGCTTTTGCTCTTATTATAATGGATCATTGGCTCAAAAAATAGCTAATGCAAGTAAAAAACAGAAGCCGAACCTGATTCAAGTGAAGCACTGCCGTTGCATATATTAGTACATGTACTTGTGTGGGTGGTGAGACATGAACTACTACAGACACAAAGGGGACATGATCAAATAAGTATGAAAACTGCTGCTTTAGACAGTGGCACTTTAGAATGGCATGGGACTTGGGTAACAGATAGCTGGCCATATATGAGCAGGTGATTCCCAGTCCTACAGTCTGTTCCACGTGGGCAGACTCACTGTGCCCACACAGCAGTTTGCAGGCTTCAGTGACAGAGCGTCGTTTTTAGGAGAAATATATATGGATATTTCTATTGGCACAGATATGTGCTTGAAGCAGAGAATGCTGCTAGCAGTGTGAATGAGAGTTTGTCACCCACTGAAAGTGAAAGCTATTGCACTATGTACCTTATTGAATATGTTCAGTTATTGTTTCCTGTTTGAACAAATTCCAGTAGAGTAGAAGACCGGTGTTACAAGAATGAGTGCATTCTGCACCTTGATGGTAGTTCTTAGTTCTATTACCATAGCTTCATGGAGAGTGTGGGTTATATGTTTTGTAATGTTCCAATCATTAAACTTACTGATAGTCTCTCTCTCGGGCTGACTCTTGGAAACTCATAGCTTAGGTATGCGGTTTAAGGCATTCCCTAGCTCAAGTGGAAGAGACTGGAGACTCTGATGCTGAAGATTCTGAGCTCACTCACTCTGTGCTGATGATCATTGGTAACACTACACAGAGAGTTTGTAGTAATAGCTTATTCAACTTTGGGTAGTTTGTTCAATCAGTAAACAAGTGGCTAATTATAAAGTGATCCAGGAAGTACTGTAACATGTAAAGTTATTAAAGGCTTGTACTTCTACTGAAAAACATTAAACTACAAACTCTGCTAATATCGAACGCTTTATCAGTTAATGGATCTTTGCTTAATTAGCCCCAAAATATATAGTCTGAGATGAAAGGGAAGAGAGAATGTGTTTGGGATTTAAAAAGAGAAGTGGAAATGGTGTTTAACCATCCAAGGTCCATCATTCATGCTTGGAAAAAGATGTCAATATACAGTAGGCCTTGCAAGAGGCAGGCCAATCATAAGAACATAAGAGCTGTCATACTGGGTCAGACCATGGTCCATAACCCTGTTATTTTAGAACAGTCTTCCCAACTTGTGGAGATAAATAATTAGTCCTGCTGTTTTATAGTCTCCTTGACTTTTGTGTTTTGAGAACTCATATTTTCTGAAAATCTGGCCACTTTATTAAGGTGCCAGAATGGGAGTTGGCCTTTTAAGTTTTGTTGGCTTCTTCATGATAGGCAACTAACATGTGATGTTGTTAACAGCTGTTTGCAGAAAGAAGAAAGATGGAAAGTAATGCAGTTTTGCTTGAATCAAAGTCCTCACCGATAAACCTTCTGAACGAAATGCATCAGCTGCGTCTTCTGGGTCACCTTTGTGATGTGACAGTTAGTGTGGAGTATCAAGGTGTCAGGGGAGAGTTTGTTGCTCACAAAGCTGTATTGGCAGCAACAAGCAAGTTCTTCAAGGAGGTGTTTCTTAATGAGAAGAGCATGGAGAGCCCAAGGACAAATGTGTTCTTAAATGAGGTTCAGGTAGCTGATTTTGCTTCATTTCTTGAGTTTGTCTATACTGCCAAGGTAGAAGTGGAAGAAGACCGAGTGCAACGTATGCTGGAAATAGCTGAAAAGCTTAAGTGCTTGGACTTGTCTGAAACCTGTTTTCAGCTGAAGAAGCAGATGCTTGAATCAGTGTTGTTGGAGTTGCAAAATTTCTCTGAATCACAGGATGCTGAGGAGGACAATGGTATCCAATCAAATACTTTACTTGAGTTGAAGACAACTGTTGTGGCAGAAGGTGACTGTGCAGACTGTCCTCCTGATTCTCACAATTTCCCCATGGAAAGACCCCGCAATGGAGTGTCTCCTGAAAGGCCAACTGCCAAATCAAAGGAGAAGGTCGACAAGAAAAAAGAAACCATTAAGCCTCCCTATGCAAAAATCAGAAGGGCCAGTGGGAGGCTGGCGGGGAGGAAAGTATTTGTAGAAATCCCCAAGAAGAAGTACACAAGACGGTTAAGAGAACAACAGAAGAATGCAGAGGAGGCTACTGAAGAGAACAAGTTCCCGAAAGACCAAATCATGCATGATGTGGAGAAGGAAGAGGGGCAAGTGGAGAATAGCGTGAAGCCTGAGAACGAAGAGTGCAATGGCAACTTTGACTTAGAGGACAACTTTAAAAAATCAGAAGAGGATAAGAAAAAACGAGGCGGCAACTTCAAATGCAGCACCTGCAAGAAGGAATTCCTGTATGAGAAGAGCTTCCTCAAGCACATAAAGCACAATCACGGCATTGCAGCTGAAATCATTTATCGGTGCGAAACCTGCAGTCAGACCTTTGCCAACCGGTGCAATTTAAAAAGCCACCAACGCCACGTCCACACCAGTGAGCGCCACTTCCCTTGTGAACTCTGTGGTAAGAAGTTCAAGAGGAAGAAGGACGTCAAGAGGCACATTCTTCAGGTTCATGAGGGTGGTGGGGAGCGTCATCAGTGCCAACAGTGTGGAAAGGGTTTGAGCTCCAAAACTGCCTTGAGGCTTCATGAAAGGACGCATACAGGCGACAAGCCTTATGGGTGCACAGAGTGTGAGGCTAAATTTTCTCAGCCTTCTGCACTTAAAACACACATGAGGTATGAACAGACTTAACTGGCCTTGTTAGATTCTGGTGGGAAAGGTAGAATCCACTGAAAGACATCCTGAACCCTTAAGTAGAATGAGGATTTAAAAGGAGACTGACTGGAGGGGTTCAGAGTGTTTTCTTTCTAATTAGGGGAGCACTGTCATTTATCTAAACCCAAAGTATAGGTTTAGGTCCCGATCCAGCTAACACTTAAGCACATAAGTTTACTCATGTGAATAGTTCCATTTAAATCAGTGGAACTGCTTTCATAAGTAAAACTACACACATGCTAGAGTGTTCGCAGGTTTGGGGCATTATTGGGGTTTTTTTTAACTGATTAAAGAAATACTAAAATGAATAGTAAAATGTTATGCAGTGGGAATGAAGATCTTTTTAAAAATGTAAAAATCCCTAGTGGTGTGTGTAACCCAAGTAAAACAGCACCAGGATGCTGCAATAAAACCCAAGAAGTGAAATTGACTAGAAACAGAGCAATCTGGTCTCACTGCCAGCAAATTAAGTGCAGAAAGTAGATAGCAGGAATGATGAGGACTGTAGTAGGGTAGTAAAACGTAATATTTATATAGCAGTTAGAAAATGAGAACATTATGCCTTTGCACATGCGACCCATGAGGTCCATGTGAGTTGCTGTCTGTGAGTGCAAATTTGGCTCATTTGGGGCTTGAGACTTCAAGGTGATGAGCTACTGTGACCCTGATGCTGCAAAGCACTTAAGCAAGTGTTTAAAATAAAGAGAACTACTTGTTCTTAAAGTTAAGTACATGTGTAAGTGTTTTGTGGGACTGGGGCCAATGCCTTGCAGAATCAACCCCTTGCTAACCCTCAGCACACTCTGAGGTGGGGTAACTGAGATAGATAGTGCATTCCCCAAAAGGTCACTTTCAGAGCTGGAACTAGAACTCTGGAATGTTCTGACATCGCTAGGCCACTCTCTTCTCTGCGGTTTGAAATTCATTTGATCTTAGTCTCTTAATCCAAATGTACTGCGTACAGACAGGATGCTTCCTGTCATTCTAGTTCCATTGAGATCAGTTTTCAGGGTAGCAGCTGTGTTAGTCTGTATCTGCAATAAGATCTTTTTATGGAGATTTCACTTGATAGTAAACACTGTGCGCTGTAGTAAGCATTTGCAGGATTGGGTCCTAAAATGTTGTTACCAACACAAATATAGAATTTTTTCAGCATCACCCTTTAAAGTGTTGTGACCACTTGACACTGAAAATCCTTCACTAGTCAGGAAAGTGAATGAGATTCCCCCCTACCGGGTACCAGTGTGAATGGACAATGAGGATGCTATCTATGATTATTTTATTCTTTGTTAAGCATTGAGAAGGTTCTCAGCATTGTACGTGTCATGCATATCAAGACTGTCCCTGTCTTGAGAGCTTATGCTCTAGAAGACAAACCTAGAAAGACAAGATGCTTGGGAGACCCAGAAGAAGGAGCCACTTCAGATAATTACCTGATTTTTTCATTTTAATTTTTACCTATAAGGTATTTTTGTTCCTGCAGAACTATTCAAAGGAGTCAAGTAAATCAAGTGTGAAGTTCATGTGTAGGCAGGAAGTTAAAGGTAGATGCAGCTGAAGTGCAGTTATAGACCCTGATCCTGCAAGCTGCTCTGCATGGACACTGGACTTCACCCGTGCAGATCTCGTTGCAGGACTGAAGCTATAATAAGGAGAATGACTGTGTAAAAATGCAGTGTAGTTGTAGCCGTGTTGGTCCCAGGATATAGAGAGCCAAGGTGAGTGAGGTAATGTCTTTTATTGGACCAACCTCTGTTGGTGAGAGAGACAAGCTTATATAAAAATGGGCATTTTCCTGTTCTGCTCCCTGTGTGTCTTCAGTCTGAGTCATAGCCACTTACTTTACTTTGTAGGTCTGACAACCCTGCAGAGCCAGCACAGCTAGGAACAGTGAACCAAACTGTTTTGGCTCAGTAATCATATAAAAAGAATTGTTAGCCAAGTTCTGATTGCAGAAAGTATTATTGATGATGTCAGAGCCATAAAGATTACTGCTTGGCGTTCAGATTCCAGGTGGAATGAAAAAGAACAATAATTTATATTTTTATTACAATTAGGTAACTCTGTCTTTCTCTCTCCATTTTTATTGAAAGTGTGTAAAAATTCAGTAGAGATTTTTAAGCTTACCAAAAACTTATTTGGCTCAAATATTTCTGGATCCTGATCCCAAATCCTGGAATGTGATAGTCGAGCACAGCACTCTGGTTGTCTGGATCACAGCTCAGAATCTTGGCTTGATTAGGAAATCTTAGACAATTAGCACTGAACTCCATAATGCCAAAAAAATTTAGTCACATTTCAAAGGATAACCATACAGTAAAAGTGCCTAATAATGTACTGTAGAGGAAAGAGAACCTTTTAGCTTAATGGTATTTTTTCATTTCAGAATCCATACTGGTGAAAAACCATTTGTCTGTGATGACTGTGGTGCAAGATTCACACAGAATCACATGCTTATATATCATAAAAGGTGTCACACAGGCAAGTTTCTTCTTTTGTCACACTCCCCATGTAAAAGGGCGTTAAGTGCAAAACTCATATTATTTAGAACCTAACTGCTATTGCAGTTTGTTTCTGACATTATGTGACATTTGTAGTATGGGGGGGGGGGGCAGAGATCATGCTTTTGTGAATAGTTGTCTTTACCCAGATTGCTAGGGTTAATTAAATGTGCAAAAGGGTTAATTTTAATTAGCATTTCCTAAAGAAAAAAACAACACAAGACTTCAGTAAAACACCAGCTGTATAAATAATTGCAGCCATCTGGATACTAAGTAGATCAGGGCTCCAGGATGGAGCACAAGTATATTTTTGTTCTGCTTTTCTGTATTGGAGTTAGAGCATTTTTGAGAGCAACAAGGGGAAAAAATCTTCAAAGCTTCACCTTTAACATTTTCCGAATTTACTGTTCGAAAACCAAGTTTTTAAATATGCCCTTAAGAAAAATATTGCAGAATCCCACACCTTTCCTTCAGCACAGGTTTACTGTCATTTAGTTTAATGAGCTAATACTGGTCTGCAAAATTGTTTTAAAAGAAACTCTGATAAACCCAGTTATTTGACCGTGAATGTCACTAAAAAGGTCTCTCTTGGTTTTTTATACCAAGGGCTCCTTCGCGAGACACCTTTACACAGTCTGCATTTTGCTGCCTCTTTTCCCTGCATGGGTTACCCACATCGGTGGCCTTTGTTTGTGGGCGGGCAGTGGGGTAGAAGTGGGCAAAGCCTATTAAAGGGAATGAAAGTTTCCCATTGGCTTCAATGGACTTTGGATCATGCTTGCTGGAAACTGCTTTGAAAATTCAGTCCCACTGTTAGTAAGGCTTTATCCTAATTATTAACGCTAAATATGACCTCACGTTCTGGGCAAACATTCAGCAATTAACCTAGGAAACATAATTTAAAAAGTGGCTTATTTTAACCTGTAATTACCTAATTCATACACTTGTGATTTAAATCACATATGCTGGATTGACATTGTACCATCAGACTTCAGTCCTGTGTGGGGAATTTCTTCTTTTCCTTTTGCATTTCTTACCCAAACGTGTCAGAAATCTCTCCCTCCCCTGCTCATGGACTCTTTTGCCTTGAACAAATGTGAGCTGGCAGAAAATGTAAAACCAGTGACATGTTAACACAGGGAAACCTGCCTTAAGCAACTACCCGAAAGTCAGCTACTTAATGGAGCAGCCTTCCAATAAAGGTGAGCAGGACTGTGTTCAGTATGGGCCTGAGCCAAAGGCCACTAAGTTAGTGGAACAACTCCAACTAACTGAAGACTTTAGTGGGCTTTTGTTCAGGCCCTACATTTGGGGATATTTTGGCGTCCTCTGAGATGGGAGGTTGCCTTCTGAGAGTGGTGCCTTGTACAGCTTTCTCTAACAAGCATCTTCCGTACCTGATAACGCAGCTTATTTCCCGGACCTAGGCCCATTGAAATCCCTTTTGACACTGACTTGGGTTTAGTTTGTATATAATAGCTCTGTGTTTGCATATGATGCCCAATGATATTTTAAAACACTCCTTTTGTTTTTTCCTTCTCCAATTCACCCTGGCTGTAGGGGAAAGGCCTTTCATGTGTGAAACATGTGGGAAGAGCTTTGCCTCTAAGGAGTACTTGAAACATCATAATAGAATACATACCGGATCCAAGCCGTTTAAATGTGAAGTTTGCTTCAGAACATTTGCACAGAGGAATTCGCTTTACCAGCATATTAAAGTTCACACGGGTAGGAAACATTTGTTTGGAAAGTAAAGTGTCAAGACTTATAGGTCTAAGTTTTAGGACATTAACTGTTTAATGTTGAGGGACTCCTTTAACCAAGAACTTTTATTACTTGTACTAATCCTTTGTGGAATGCTTAAAACTATTTCCAACCAGTGATGGTGTTTCAGCCATTCCTTTCCTCTTACCCCAGCCTCCAAAAATGTGTTCTCCCAGCTGGTTATATAGCAGCAATTAACTCTCGAGTACTTTGTGGACTGTGCTGGTACCTTGTTACGGATGCTGATGCCCCATGAGACACACAGATACATTTATTAGTAAATAAAGAGCCATATCCATTTTAGCTCCATTCAAAATACTGCAAAGAGCTGTTTTGTCTTTGCAGACCTGTCCTCCCACCCACCTTTCCTGCTAGCTTCCTAGTCCCAATTTTTGTTTGTCTCTGCCTCTGTTTTGCTTCTGCCTGTACCTCGTTCTCTGTCATTAGAAGCAAAATGGCCATGGACACAATTGCTTCTCTGCTCAGACACAGCCTTGCTTTCCTAGTGGTTCCATCTGAGCCATGCCATTCTAGTCAGTGGCAGGTTGCTGCTGCCAGAGTCTCTGAGCAAACACTACCTGCTGCCTTTGCAGATTGTGTCCTTGACATTGTCTTTGACTCTACACTCTCCTTGACCCATATCTTTTATAGCAATCGAGCTAATTATATGGCTTCCTCCATAACTTCATCTGTATCTATATCAGCCTCAGTTCTACCCCTGCTGAAATCTTCATCCATGTCTTTATCTCCACTTTTGTCTCTTGGAGTGCTCCTTAGTTTTCAACACTGCAGCATGGTGCAAATGTTTCTGTCTAGCTTTGCTCATGTACAAAGTGCAGCCTACACTATAACCATCTAGTTGCTCTCTACTGCAAGAGCCAGCTTAATATTGTCCATAGTTATAAGATTCTCCCTAGACTCACTCTCCACTTTCCTCCCCACAGCTTTTCTGGCTCTGGTCTCTTCTCTGTCCCTGCGCACAATCCTACCATTGATGCTAGAACTTTCTCCCCTAGATTGCCTGCCATCTGCAATGCCAACCTTGTATTTCTCTTCCTCATCACATTTGCGTCTATTTTCAAATCATCTGAAACCCCTACTTTCTTTCCCTGTGCTATTATTTAACCCTGTGGCTGTATCACACAATGTTTTATTGGGGTAAATAATAAATCATGGGTGAAAGATGCTTTAGACTAAAATGCATTTTAGCTGCTGAATGGTATTGTCATCTGCTTTGATAGATTTAGAGAGAGACACCAGATAGTGTGATAACCCCCAGAATTCCTGCCCTAATATAGATAAATATGAAAACGTGTGTATTTCAGGTCAGAAGCTCAGTTGGTGTCAATAGAGCTACACCAGTTTACACTAGCGCAGGATCTGCCCTAAACTATAGAAACGGTCTGTTTACCTTGGATGTGTCCGTATAATTTTATGCAAATCTGAAATTTCCGCAAATGTATCTGCAGGCTTTTTGAACATGCCTGTACTTGCCCAGTCAAATAAATGTGATACAAGGGCATGAATGAGATTACCAAAAGAGCAGCATTCCGGGTGCAGCTAAGATAGCGGTTTTCAAACTGGGGGTCGCGACCCCGCTGGGGGTCGCTGAGCGCTCCCAGGGGGCTCGCAAGCTCCCGGCGCCGCTGAAAAGCCGCTGAATGCATTACTTCCGCATTCGGCGGCTTTTTGGCAGCCACACAGAGTGCTTCCGAAAATAGCGCTTAGGAGTGCTTGCCACGTCCGCCGAAAAGCCGCCGAATGCGGAAGTAATGAATTCGGCAGCTTTTCAGCGGACATGCAGGGGTCCACCACGGCACAGGAGCAAGCAAAAAAGGGTCGCGATCTCAACAAGTTTGAGAACTGCTGAGCTAAGAGGTCAGTCTAACCCTGTGCTCTGATTTCAGGTGAACGGCCCTATTGTTGTGATCAGTGTGGTAAGCAGTTCACGCAGCTCAATGCATTGCAGCGCCACCATCGAATACACACGGGGGAGAAGCCATTCATGTGCAATGCGTGCGGGCGAACGTTCACGGATAAATCGACCTTGCGGCGGCACACTTCAGTAAGGACGGAGTCTTGCTACAGACTCCACTGCTAGTTCCAGTGGGCCTGATCTATCATTTCAGACATGCCTGTGTAAAATGGGCCTGTTGGCTTTAGAATACTTGAGTAAATGCATTGTTCCAGTGAGGCCAACAGCTTTCCTGGGTTACAAATTAATCTCAGTACTGGCAGCCTAGCAAAAACACATAGCAGGAAGAACAGTTATTTTTCTCACTCTTTCACTGACCCCCATATGACCTTGGGGCTGCCTGCAAAATGGAAGTGATAATACTGGGGGGGCTGTGTGAGACTCACTCATTGGGAGAGATACTTTACTTTGCCAAGAAACAGAGCAAAGGGGCCCATCAGGGATATGACTGGAGCTCCCGGATTCTCTACCTGGCCCTGGGACAAGCTAGAGCAGCATTGGGGCTGCTGTTTTGTGTGTCAACTTACAATAGCTCAGGCCTCTTCTGTCTCCAGAGGGCTGCCATAGGAGTCCATTTTGCTGACTGTGTGCCTGCTTGAGAATCCCCATGTAGGAAGATGTAGCAAGTCCCCCTCCTTTTGACACTGCCTGAGCAGTAGAACAGCCGAGGGACAGGGCACAGAATCTGCCCCATTATTTGTAATCAGATTTTTAGATCCTTTGCCTTTCTACAGAATCTTCCAGCCAAGTGTCATTCTAAACAACAAGCGCTGAAACGGTATTGTGTTTGGTTTTAGATACATGATAAGAATACACCCTGGAAGTCTTTCCTGGTTATTGTTGAAGGAGTGTCGAAGAACGACGACGGTCACAAGACAGAACTTCCTGATGAAGAATATCACGTGTCACCTAAAATAACAGAGAAGTTGCTGTCTTTTTCTGAAAATGGCCACTATCAAAACTTGACGGCTGTCCCAGGGAGTGTGACTGCATTGCATGACAACAGTTCTAGCATAGTGACAGACTGCAAATCGGATGGGACTGTGGGACACCAAGAAGCCCTCATAGCTACCACCTTAAGTGAGCTTACAGTACTACATACACAGACAGATGCTATTCAGCCACAGCTCCATGCTCTGGTGAACATGGAATAATTTGGTATTGTTCACCAGCCCAACCTAGGCCATACCTCTGATATCTTCTACTTTGCCAGTAACCTAGTGATGTAATTAGGAGAAAGCGTAGACCCAAAAGGAAGAGGGACTAGTCGTGGATGACATTCCCAGCATTTATCTCCTCACCCTTAAAACATCACAAATCGGTAATCTTCAATTTGCATAGTCTAACGGTAGCGCCTTTTCCCAGCTGATAGCTATTCTACTTTATTCATTTCTTGATTTTTCTGTACCCCTTTTTATGAAAGTGTGAAATAATACAATCACTTCAGAGAGCAGTTAATCTCAAGCAGAGCATAAGAAGACCTGCCATTGTTTTAATCTCTGGAAATTGTCCACGCAGTCTCCTCTTCACTACCCTTCCTGAAAAGGTGCGGTAAGCCCTTCTTCCTTTTGTTCGGATGGCTGGAGTGCAGCTCCCGTAGAAAGAAGGGTGTGGGGTTTTTGTTGTGTTTCCAGTTTGATTCCACAACATGTGTGAACAAAACAGAAATATTGTGTTGTTTCTGGGCCTAACAGTTAATGGAAATAAATACATTTTCCTAGAAAAAGTTCCTACGTAGAAAATAAAATTCTGTTAAATTTAATTTCAGGAAGTGTTTTAATCTTGGCTTTGCCAAAGGTTTAAGCAAAATCATTTTAGTATTTGGAAAATGGGAGCAAGCTTGGGAAATGCATGGAGTTACATTCCAAGAGTTCTTATTTGTCCACAGCAAAAATGTGGAACTTGTAGCCTGTGGGTTTGGGTGTTGGAAGTAGATTGTGCTGTTGTAAAATAGCTCATCTGCTGTTCTGGAACTCACTCCAATAAGTGCCAGTTGTGAATTAACAGAATCACAAAATAACACTAAACAATAAAGGTAAATTACTGCTTCATTATCACCAACTTTTACACTAAATTTGCACATTTAAGCTCTGATCTTTCAACTGGCTCTACTGGTGCAGATCCCTATTGACTAATGTGGTTCCATGTGAGCACAGAGGTATCTCCTGATGGATTCATTTGTGGGATAATGGCCTTGGTGTACAGATGATAAGTGGGATACATTAAGGCCATTCAAGTAGTTTCAGGCTCCAAATTTTACTTGTGAAAAGTTTTTACAAAACTTGCAAAGAAAAAATTATTGAGGTTATTGAAATAAGCCTTTTTGAAGAGTCAGTGTTGGGAATGCAACCACTGCAGCTTTGGGCTAGTGCCTGGAAGTGCCCAGCTGAGGCAAATGCCAAAAAGAAATGACATCCATGCTGATGTTTATATTTTTAAAGCTTTTGTTTTCCCCATTAGAATGGTATTTAGTATCGCAGGTGAGAAAATTAACAGGAAGATATTGACAATGCGCCTTTTTTAAATGTCAAGAAAGGTAGTGCTTGCTCCAAAAGCCATTAAGGCAATAGGATTCTTCCCATTGACTTCAATGGGCTTTTGGAGCAGGCTTTGTGGGTTGAATTCTGCAAGCCATGCTCCCATGAATAATCTGATTGTCAGTGGCACTTCTCATGGTGCTGAATGTTAACCTGCTAAGAGATTGCAGGATCAGACCTTTCTGTGGAAGGGGTTTCACTTTCCAAGTTTGTTTATTCATAGTGAGAGAAGATGTATATGGTTAGTGTTCAGTTAACGTATCAGTTACAGATTTTTCTTTATTTCATGAGCAAATTACATGCGTTTAATTGAGCAGAGGCTGACTAGGTCAGTGACGAAGGCCTGAGCCTGTTCCTGCTGATTTTAAGTAGAGCAGAATTAGTCCTATAGTTAAGAGCATTTTAAGATGAAGCTTAACATCATCTTAATCCCACTTGCCTTTTTTCAAAACTCAGAGGCAAGCCAGTGGGCTAGAAAAGGCACAAACCATTTTAGATCAGTACAATTTTGTGCTTTTGTGAGCATTGGTCAAGTTGATTAAGTCTCTTACAACTACCAGAGCGATTAACTGTTCCAAATCGGGCCAAATCTTCAGGTATGTCAGTTTATAGCATCTGACAACCTGCTCTCCTGGTTTTTGCAGATATTAAATATTTTGGTGAAGGTTTCTTAATGTAGTGTTTTTTGTTTGTTTGTTTTTAAAGAATCAGTTTCAGAAAAGCTTGCTGAAAGCTAAGCACAATCCATCATTATGGCCCACTCCTAAAAGACTTACTGAGAGGCAAAGCAATAAAAATAACCAAACCGTGGATCAGAGTTTTGTGGGTTTTTTGAACCTTAAAGGAGCTTCTGATGTTACCTTTGAACCCTAGCTTAATCTAGAAAAAGGGTTTAAAAAAATAGCTTTCCAGGCGGTTATATTTGACATATTTATTGTGTTTCTTTTGAGTGTTGAAGTTCAAATGATTCCTAATGACCAATGTACAGTGTTTGTAGATATATTTAAATCCTGAGTATTAGTACCTGTAGACAGGGGAAAATTTTGTATTCCATGAATGTATGGAAGTGAGTAATCTGTACGAACTATTAAATCCTATTAAAATATTGAACTAGTACTGCCCTTTTTGTAAGTGACTCGCTTGAAGTCCCAGACATTCCTCTTCCCTGAGAGCTGTGCATAGTATATTGCGGAGATCTTATGATTTTAGGTGATTACAGTAGCAGGCCCCTAGGTACTTCTGCAGTAATTCTACAGAAGTCGCTACTGATCACCAGGTGACTTAGGCCTAATCATTCCATTGTTCAGTACTCTGTTTTGCTTCCATAGTGGTGATTATTTCTGCAATAATTTTAATGTTATAACGTGCATCAGAAAACACCAGAGGACTCATCATTTATTTTCACAAGCGAACAAAGTTGTAAGCCCTACAAGAACTTCAGTTGTACAGCCTAGTCATATTTAGTATAATTGTTATGCGCAAGGTGAAATTCAATGCACAGCATTCTGAAGAGTTACACACTAGATATGCAGAATCTGAAACCACTTGCTGCAGAGCATTCTTTGAAGAAAAGGAACTTTACTGTTAAAAATACACCTAAAACAGCTAGTGGTCACTGCTATCCCAAATCTGTAAAAAGCACGTCCTGTCAAACCAGGGAGTTTTAAGTGCATAGCGGTAGCCATTTACCAGAAAAGAATGCTCATCACAATTACTTCATTTTTATTTTATTACTGTACCGATTCACACAAAACAATCTGTTCCTGCTAAGGGCCATTTCATTATTAGTTTTCATAGTACAGATTCTTGACCCGGGGAGAGGAAAAATAACACCCTGACAGATTTGCTCTATGATTTACATGAATTGAAAACTGGTATGTCACAGCTTACAACAAATAATTACATTACAGATGACATGCTGCTATACAAAATCACCAAGGTTTGCATTTAGACAAAACAACTATATTATAGAGCGCATTCATAACAGATCAGACTAGTGCATAGAGTTCTGGTACATCATCAGCAATTTATGCATACTATCATAATGGTGCCAAAATACTGTGTTTAGGTCCTGGAAAAATAAATTAACCAAAAAAAGTAAAATGTAACCAGTGCCAAGTTTTAAAAGAAACTTTCCCAGAAATTCTGCATTAACAAAATGTGTCTGTGTGACGATACCTGTGTTGGATTTTCACTAAACTTGGCTGAGCTGTGGTTTATCTGATCTCAAATTATATGCACTATGGCAAGACTATATGTAATCAAGACCTGTGTTTGTTCCTTGTTGAATAAGGAAAGTGATGAAACTTGAAGAAACTAATGCCCCTCTACAAAACAAAGCTTAACATCTTATTTCTCATACAGGTGCTTTTTCAAATATTTAGGACTATGCTGTGTTTTTCTAAAGGTAGCATGCATATATTTTCCTCTCTGGGTTGTTTGTGTAGAGAGACAGCTGAAGCCCAGTCAACACAGATGCAGCACTCAAGTGTGAAAAATCCCTTCCCCCTGCCCAAGCAACAGCGATGCTGACCTGATCCCAGTGTGGATGCAGTTTGATCAACAGAAGAATGCTTTTTATCAGGTTAGGTGCTAGTGCTCAGGGCCATGGGTTTCCTACAGTGACCAGAAAAACCCCTTCCATAGCTGTAGGCTGCATCCACACTATCGGATTATGTTGGCATGTATCTGTTTAAAGAAAAGTTGGATTTGTTCAGGCATGGTTCCCTAGAGGGAGACCCATGTCAGCTACTTCTAATGTGACCAGCCACTGTAAGTGAATGTTAATTGCACAAGTTACAGCTTTTTAACATTTCCCAACATATTTGAGTCTGTTGCTCATCAGTGCCAGTTCCTCCCATTTTTTAAATTTCCTCTGCTCCCTTTCAGTCCCACATCTCCATCTGACAAACCAAACAAGTTTGCCCAAAGAAGCTTTTTCATTCTTGAGGAGGGAGAAAATGATGTTTTACAATTTCAATGATAACTCACTAGTGTTCATTCCAGTTACAAGAAAAGCCACACACATGACATAACACAAAGCCCTTCCTGGTTAAAATTATAAATAGATGTCTAGAAAACAATCATGTAAAAAAGTTTAAATTGATGTTTGAGATGAGGCAATAAAGACCATCTTCATTCTGGGACTTTATTATAGCATTTAGTCTCCTATCTGACATTTTCTGTAAACAAATGCTACAAGTTGTGCTGGCTTGCTAGGATTACTGTACACCTAGAGTTTTACTGTAGGTCAGGCAATAGTTATTCAATCCCATTTTATTAAGGAAAGCTACAAGCACAAATAAACAAACAAAAAGATATTCTTAGAGGTGACAAAAATGAAAGCCAGCTCATACCCCATTTGGCATATGGGTAGGTCCATGGAGATTTGTGGCAGGTCTTTCCTCTAAAAGAGAACAAAGCACAACCGAGGCCATAGCAGTTCAGATACCAACTATGGGATACTAGTGTTTTCCTACTTTAGAGTAGCCAATAGTTAAAAGGTCAAATGACAAGCAGCATTTCTGCAAAATAAAACTCGTAGCCTTTCATTGTGTAAGCAGCACTGGTGATATAAGAATGAAATAGTTGCTACAGCTTATTGGAACTGCACTGAATTAAGCCATAACACTGAAAAACACTGAAACTGCGTATGGTCATGAGTCTATCTCACTGTCATACATATATTTAATATAGGTAACCTGTCTACTTATCTCCATTGAAATGAGGCTCTGCACACACAAACAAACTGGGATTCACACACATTCTTCAAGATCATTTTTAATTTCTACATAGTTTTAAAACAAGCTTGAGCAAGCTGGTCTCTAACAGTGCTGAATCTTAGCTAAGATCAAGCCTAATTTAATAACTATGCAACATAGCATTGACACAACTTTGCCAACAGCACAAAGGGAAGGAAATAGGGTTCTGGCACATATGAAAAACCTGCAGCAAAGACAATAGCAGGAACTTAGGGAAATGAAAAGTTAGAAAAATATATTACCTATTAAAGTCATCTTAGGGCAGGAGAGGTGGTATGCACCAAAAAATAACATAAGTGGAAAAATATATCCAAGAAAAAAATAGAAGAAACTTACATTTCATATATAGCTCATAAATAGAAAATACATGATAAACTAGGTCCTATTTAATGAATGTTTTGGGGAGAAAGTAATTGATAATATATTATACACAGACCCCTCACCTATGAAGATTAATGTTTTTAGACCCAGGTCATTATGTATTCATTCATGCACACATGTATCTGTATAGTATATACACATACATACACATATATTGTATATAAAAATCACACGCATTTCACTAGCATCATTACAAGAGCTATTTTAAAAACAAAAATCTACATGTCTGACGGGTCCATTAAAAACACAGAACTTTAGCAATACGTTAGCATTAGCTCAAAAAATATTGTGTGTGCTGTATGTCATGGACAGATATTTACAAGCATGGATCAAAAGTGTTGAAGATGACCTAGTAGAGAAATGGCAGCAAAAAATAAAAAATAAAAGACTTTTGGCTCATCAGCTACCAAAAATAAAGATTTTTTGCCACAAGCATTTCTTTCACTGATCTCATGTCTTGTGAATCCCTCTATTGCTCTCACATATGGAAGATCTGTCAGCCACACCTAGGAGTATCATTTCTTATCCATCCATGTCATCAAAAAGACACCAGGATACTAACAATACAGGTCATTTGGTTCATAAGCAACATAATTAAGCTAGGTGTAGTGTCAAGTATCCCATATTGGTCCATGGCCATCACACTAAAACAGATTATTTAGGAGTTAGGCAACATGCCACATCTACCACACATAATTCACTTTAGGTCTCCTTCACCATCGCCTTGAAGTGACTTTTTGATGCGAAGCAACATGGTCGTAAGCCACTGATCCAAGCGAGAGATGGAATCAAATTCTTTAACCTAATTGGAAGGAAGTTTAACACAGTTGAACAGATGGCAAATGGGAACATTGCTATTATTACTCCCTGTAGTAAATTGTGTGCCACATTTGCTATTCATTTATTTAAATTTGTTAGTTAAATATTCTTTAAATCACTGATACATGTAGAAAAGGGCTGATCCAAAGCTCATTAAAGTCAGTGGGAATTTCAGACATCAAGCACAAAGATGCCAGGATTGTGGGGAAAACAAGAAAAAAAAGGAAGGAATAGAGTGGAGCGGGAAGAGTCATGAAAATGGAGGGGAGCACTGGTCAGTTAAAAGAACCTCACCCAAGTTATTTTACCTATTATACTTCAGTGGGACTTAAGCGTGTGCTTCAGTGCTTTCCTGATGAGGGATGGTTTGCAGAATAGGGACCTTTACAAAATTTCATCTGCTTTGCATTGCTGCAATAGCCCAAGACAGCCCATGCCTACTGGTGAATATGTCCTAGAGATGTTTAAAAACTTTTGGGACGTGATCTGCTACTGCACTGATTTCAGCGGCATGACACTGTAAAACTGGAGTACCACAGTGGTGAATCAGGCCCTTAGCTTGTAAACTCTTTCCATCCGTTCCTCAGGCCAGAGACTTTAGCCTGAATTTTCATTTACCCTACGGCCTCTACACTGCTCTGTTTACCCTTCCAAAGCGGTGTGAAGTGGTTTGAGTGTATGTGGCAATCGGGTCCTTTGCCTGCGTGTTTTGTACAGCAGAGGATGCTGTCAGTGCTCAGAGAATAACAGTACCCAGGAACGCTTGTGGAAGAAACTGAGCATGCAAAAAGGAAGTCTTGGGAGGGGGGCTCTTTTCAACTTTCGTCCCAGAACAGTCTGCCACAAATGTATCAATGTACAGCTTGACTACTTACTGCTTCAGTGTACGCTTCACAGTTTTGGTCCTCATGAGCTTCCAGCAGTTTCTAACAGAATAACAGTCAAGGGTTATACATTAGTACTGAAAATGTATCACTTCAATTTACAGCAGACTGAGTATACACACTGCCTGAGTATTCTGTTACCCTGTGGTCTACAGATTATATTCAATGTTTTTCTCCAATAAGAAACCAAAAGAGATCATAAATACCCAATGCTTGCGCTTCACGGAGAATGATGAACCCCGGAACCTGTTTAATCCAGCAATATACAGACAGTGTCCGATACGATCCAACAAGCCCTTTGGATCTATTATTAT